>KZ807965.1:243036-254839 GCA_000696205.2 Oncopeltus fasciatus
TATATATATATATACAATGATTGCAGACCTCTACGATTAATCACTTTCTCCTCTAAATTTACGGACGGGAATAAATGCAGAAAACGTGAGTTTGTTTTCGACGAAATTGCATGGTTGAGGGTCCCTGGAGGACCGGAATTGGCCAAATCGTCAAAGCACGCGCGCCAGTGAGCTGATCACGCAGGCGTAAAGCATTCCGTCGCAAAAAAGACTCCATTTTGGAATAATCTGTTTTGTCTCGAATGTTCACTCAAAATTTCTGTATAACTTCTACATTAATTAACAATTAAAAAATATTTACACTTTGATTAACACCACTTTTCATATTCTGTATTACCCTAGATATATTTGGATATGTTTCTGAGCTTACAGAGCCTATGGTATTACAGATAGATAGTAAATTTTAATAACTCAAAGACTTACCTTCTTTAAGTTATAAGATCTTCCTCAATTTCTCGACTGATAATCTATAAAAAAAAATAAAAAAGCATTAGATAATAATTAGAAGGAAAAATATATATACGTGTATACACACACAGACACACACACATATATATATATCTTAAAATATCTATTTCTATAAATAAACATAATTTCCTCTTTCTTAAACAAAATAAATAAAACATTTTTCTATGTTAAAAAATATAGAGATTCTACACCTAAAAATAAACATAAAATAATAATTCTTAGTTTGCGTCTGGCGAAAACTAATGGTAAGGTGTCATATCAATGGGTAGAGAAATTCTGAGTTAGACCTCTTTGGCGGAGGACTTAGACCTCTCAGACCTCGCTAATGAATGAAGGTTAAATGTCTTTTGAGTGAAGGAGTACCACTGCAGGTTAGTTAGGATAAGATTGAGGGAGTTGATAGCCATCACCAAACTGGAATTTAACCATTAAAACTTACAGAAATTTGATTATGATTAACAGTTTACTCAAAGGTGCTTAGTGACTGCTCTTCGTTTGGCAAAACAACAATGAAGCTCTTATAATTGTTTCCTCTTTTGTACTCTTAAATGTCATCATTGTTGAGTATTATTAAGATTAATTATGTTGCAAAGGTGAGGAGTTTAAATTGAAAAGTATTTTAAGGGTTTCTCATACCCCCTCTCCTTCTCTAAGCTTGTACTGAACTGTTCGAGTTCATCTCCTCGTCCTTTCAGCTTCTGATATCAAGGTGTGCATTTCCTTTTATTTCTGCATCTCTGAAGTATAAGAAAGTCATGAGGAATGTGTTCATGCAATTCATCTTAGGCACGGTTGCTGTCATTTGGGGACAATTCTAAAATTTCTTCCGACATAAGGTCCAGCGATAGAAATATCATTGGGTTACGATGCTACACAGAAAAAGATCAAATTTGGTTCAATCAAAATTATATGCGCGCAACAAAGTTATATTTAGTGCTTTTATATCTGCTTTATTTCTTGTCCTTGATCGTTCTTAGAGTTCACTGAAACATTTGACTGACTTTTACATTGTGGTCCCTATATAAGCTCAAGTCCATATTCCTAAGCAACATATATCTAATCCTTAAATATTACCTCTCCAAACGCTTGTTTAGGGTCCGGCAAGGATCAGATTACTCCGAACACTTCCCTGTGAAAGCGGGCGTTCCACAAGGCAGTGTGTTTGAACCTATTATTTACATATTTTACATTGCAGACATTCCCAACCATNTATATATATATATATTTATATGATATGTAATAACTAATGCAAGATTCATTTACCCTCTACCCCCTCCCCCCCCATAATCGTCCCAGAAGTAAGTGTCAATATTTCACGAAAGGCATTCTGAGCGATTTTCTCCATTATGTTAACGTTTTCCACCCAGGTATGGAGTCTATTCGCTTCTCATGGGCCAAAAAAGACCTTTATTTATCTGCGGAACGTTATCAAAGAAAGAGATCAACTTAGGTGCAAGCTTCTTCGCCTCGAGAAACAATTTACCTCGAACCCACGATTAAAATTTATTACACTCGTCCCAGTGTTTAAAAAAAAAGTAGTTTTTTGTGCCTCGAACTCCTTCTGGTAGAGTTGGTAGTTCTTGTTAGGTAGTAAGAACCTCTCAACACCTGCTACTCCAAGAGAAATTTAAAGAATACGAGATTATCTGGGAGAGTTTTTTTTCTTTTCCCTCGTCCTTTATGATCTTATTTTATCACGGCTTTTTAATGGTTTTTTTTTTTGTTTATTTATGCTCCGATTGTTTCTCATTAATCTTGAAGGGAGATTTTTGTTGTTTTCCACTGCTTGAAGAAGAGCAAGAGGGACTTAAAATAATCTTATCCCACTATTTATCATTTTTTATCTCTACTACAAATGAAAAGTACCTTTAATTTGTAATTAAAATTTTAATTGCTTTTTGAGCTTTTATTTACAATGAATATATATATTATCATTGCTCACACGTGATAAAATACTAGTCACGGATCAGATGATATTTTTCTTTTATTATAACAACTCATTTAGAACTATCAATTAAATACTCAACACTCCATTTCATATCACGGATATTTGTATCTACATTTTCTTTTTTTATTAATGAGTTACAATCAGGGTTATCATAATTGTAACGTCTTGGGCACAGCTAAGGTTATATAGTGCTTCACTTCGGAGGTAATCTTATATTTATATGTGTAATTTGAGATTTAGAAAGTTTCAAGCAAGGAAATCAAGTTATTAATGTTGGTTCCACAACTTGTCATTTGTTAAACTATTTCAATTTTTGTCGATCCTTGTTCGTTAATTGCTGAAATCAGTCGAGAAGAGAGAGTTAGGTTAAAGTACATATTTATAAATCGTCGTTGTCCTCGTTTCTGTTAGAGATATTAAATTATGTAAGGAAACTAATGAGCAACATTCCATTATATTATGTATTATTGCATATAATTACTCTAAAAAATGTATATAATGGAAATGATTTAATTGAGTATTATCGAATATAAGGAAATCACTTATATTTTTTTTAAAATACAAACCAAACTCTGTATTTTGGTTATACATTTAAAAACCCTTTAAATGATTCTATGTTGATTGAAATTGGATGTTAAAGAAGAGGGGGGGGGGGGGAATGGAGAAATACATGAGCACGAAATATAATACAGAATATAATATAAGTAAAATTTATTTTACTAACTGTTTTTTTTTTTAATAATTTTGAAAAACAATCATTAGGAGAGATATTTAAGAAGATAAGGCTGAGAGCTCTCCCCACTCTTCCTTCCTTTGCCTGGCATTGTGGCGTTGCCTCTTACCTTCATTGTCCTCTCCACCTTATAAGATGAAACCCGCCAATTACTCTTCTTTACTATCACCATTAATGGTACGTGAGAAATTTGAATACAGCTTTTGCATGGAACTTATCAGCCGGTGAGGCCTAATGAATGAAAGACTATGTGCACTGTGATTGATATTTTTATTTTTGAACGTTTATATTTGTGAATTCTAAGCAGAAGGAAGGGTCCGGGGCTAACCAAATAAAGGGCAGAGGGTAAGTTTGTACGCAGACTGATCCCCTTCGTGTCGTTGCCAAGGCTGCAGGTCCGGACAGATGTAGCGGCACCCAGGAGCACCATCGCACTAAATCTCCGGGGTGGTGGGGGGACGGTCAATGGGAAGGGAGCAGGTTGGCCACAGATGTTCTCCAGGTCTGGGGGGTTATCTAAAAAGATACAATAAACAGGGCAGTCTGTCTCAACATCGAGAGATAACAGATACATGAGATAGCAGCACGTATCTTGTGCTGACAAGATATATCACTTTCGGGGTTCATCTCTGAGATCCCAATGGAATGAAAGTGAATCTAATGTAGTTCACCACTAATTATCTATATACTTCTTTCTGCCCGTCTGGTGGTTAAGGTACTGGTCTCCTGGGCCAAAGGTACCAGGTTGAATGCTCACAGGTCACAGTAAGTTTTTTTTTCTTTATGTGCTTCTGTTTGAAAAGACTCAGAGGATTTCTGGAGTACTCATTTGGGAACACACAGCCATAATCGGGGACAATGTTCCAATGAATGGGAAAAATCAGGCGGCTAGAATGGTGTGCTGACCACACATATGTCTTCTCTAGAGTGCAATGGGTCGAGAATAAATACATCCTCAATATATATTGCACTCATGAGCCAGCCAATATGGCCTGTTGAGAAAAAAAATTTTTTTTCTGCCCATCAACAGGAGCAGACCAATTTAATATAATTAATATAACATGTATCTATAATTATAATTTTCACAAATAATAATATTACCACTAGAGTACTAATGCTTATATTGGATTTATAAACACACAGTATAATTTCATTAAAACAAATTTTTTTTCTCATGAATTTTTTTAACAAAGAATAACATAAAAGAAGTTGAAAAATAAATCAAGTACTAAAAACTATTAAAAATTAGTAATAAAAATTAATAAATAAAAACTTATTCAAAGGAATTGATTTTTTGGAATATCAGACCTTCATTAGGACTGATTATGAAAAAAGACATACAAATATTATACAGAAACATGGATTTATGTCATAATCTAACAATGAATAAATAAATAAAGATATAAAACTGTGTGTAATCGACTATATATAATGCATGAAAACTGGATAAGGAACATATTGGAGAGAAAAAAAAAAATTAGATGGGCAGAGAGACTCGTGCTCAACAGTGTCTACAACATGACTGATATGTTTTAAAAAAAAAATTTATATGACAGTTGTGGAAGGGAACAGGAAACGGATGTAGGAGAGGGGAATATGAATTTCGAAATGTTAGCTAAAATAAAAACTATTTTCGTTACAAATTAGTTTTTAATTCTTCAACAACCAGGAACGAATTCTTGATAAACCTCTCTTCAGGATATTTTATATGTTTGTAAGGTTCGTACACATTATGCTGGAATGATTTATAAAAATTTCATATGAGATTTCTGAATTGCTTAAACTGAATATTAAATAGTCTAAACTCCTAAGATATTATAATATAATATTATTATATTAAGAGTAACATCCAGTAATTCAGTGTGTAGCCTCAGAAGAACAAATAACCATGTTAAATATTATTTATGACTGGAAGTGATAACTGAAGGACAGGTGATGATCCTGCACAAATAGTTGAAATTCAATAATAAAAAGTAGGCTGGTTTAGGGAGAAGAGGAAAATAATGATTAATTCACTTAAATATTATTAATTAATAAATTATGGGAAACATACGTTAATTATTTGTTAAATATTTGTGCACTTTTTGTTATCGTTTTTAGACACTTATAGTATCTTTATTTTTTTTATTATTTTTTTTTTAAGGTTATGACCTGACTCTAAGGGTTTATCGACCAGAATCCTTTGTTTATGATAGAAGATTATATCTTCAACACAGCATAATCATTACGAGCACGTATACTTCATTAAAACCAGGCTATAGTACTACTCGTAAAATATATACAAATTGTAAATCAACCTTAAGTAAAGGTTGACCTATCCATCAATATCATTAAATAAAAAAATATCCTTTAAATTACAGTAAAAAAACATTAAATAATTGATAAAAATGGGTTTATAATATAAATGGGTTTATAAACAATTAATCCATTAATAAAACCATTATATTGCATTCAGCTTTATTTTGTCTTTCGATTAAGTTTTCTGTCTTGTGTGAGCTTAAGTGGGTTGCAAAAAATAAAGAGTGGGAATCTCGTGCAGTAGAAATAAAAAATATATAGTTTAGTAGTAAAATAGCAATTGGAAATTTTAAATTTTAGAAAAAGGTTTTCTTATTTCCCTTTTAGTAAATACTATATTGTAATTGGCTTAAAAAATAAAATAAAAAAAAATTTTCTCTCAAGAACTGATATTTTACGTTTCAAAACGTTAAATTATTACAAAGCTTAATTCCGTAAGCTATAAAAATATTTTTTTAGGAACTGGTTGAACCTATTTTAAAGTATCTATTTTGGATTGTGTGCCAAACCTTCGCTTTTTTGTATTTCCTCCTTTTCGTATCGAAATTCCAAATTTATCTTATAAAGAGAAAGTTTTGAATTGGAGAAGAATAACATTAAGGGCTTTTTTATTATTATGAATTTTAAGTGTTTAACTTGGAGTAAAATAATATTAGACATTTAAACAATTATTGCAAGGGAATAGAATAATAAAATCTAAACTGTCCCAGCCTGGACTCGAACTGGGATCTCCTGCTGACCGGGCAAGAATGCTAGCCATTGCACCTCCGAGATTAGTCAAATACTAGTGCTGGGAATTTAATAACTTATCTGGCTAGTCTCGGTGGTGTATTGGCTAGCATTCTTGCCCGGATAGCAGGAGATCCAGGTTCGAGCCCTGGCTAGGACAGTTTAGATTTTTTATTCTATTCCCTAGAAATTTTTTAACAGTAATGTGGGATAAAACACCACAACTAAAAAAAAAATATTAGACATTTAAATCTTTTATACTATCCTGCTTACTTATTTTTCTTCCTTAATAATCATTCCATGTTCTGTGACCTATTGATTTATCTGAGATGTTTATAATAAATATTAATTTTACTGTATAATTGCAGTATAAACGATAATAACTCATGTTATAATTATATAATGACAAAGAAGAATTATTACATTTGTTATTATATTATATAGCTGTTTCTGGTGTACTCCTTTAGTTTAGACTGTCTTCATGTGTACCAATATTTATCTACTTTATGATACATAGGGCGGAGTGCACATAACACAGACAAATGTGACACAAATACAGGAAGTTCACAAACGGAGGAGTATGCCTGTAGGTGTAATCCTCTGTGAAGAGTGCTTGCTCTAGCACCAGCTGACTTGCCATATTACAACTGGCTAATTGTTTCCGCGCGGACGGCTGACGAATCATTTTCGGGGCGACCCCAAGCGCCGGGGCAAACACGATCTGTTTGTTTTGTCGTGTCACCGGGATTTCTTCAAACCCCTCAAAACCACGCCCTCAGTTTGTATCCATTAAGTAAATATGTCCGTACAAGCTACGGCATAATTTAAAAACATACACATTTTCCTGTGCGTAGTTTTGAGTCATATCGCAAATAGTTTATTATATTTCACCTTTTTAATTTAACCGCCCTGAGTTACATTAGCTATAGTTCAACTAACATGACATAAACGTTACAATTGATTCATAAAAAAGTTTAACAACGTGTCTCTGGAAATTTACTTCTTCAGCTATCAAAATTTTTGAAATGGGCGTAGAGGAACTCACCCACGGATGTTTACGAAACAATAACAATAATTAATAAACGTACTCGTATTAATAACAGTTCCTCTTTTTTGAGGTAACTGGATGAGGATGAAATGCTTCTTTATTAGATAGAGATCGAACTTGATCCAACTCAAAAACTCATAAAACATTTATTTTAATGCTAATAGGAAATTAATTTAAGAAAAAAACGCTTACGCGATTAAGCAAATTATTCTTAACTTACAGCTGAGCGCTACAAGATCAAAACTCTCAACATCAGAGCACAATAAGCTATTAAATTAAAAATATTCAAATCAAAGAATTAACATTAATGACAGTTATAAAAATGAGAAAAAGTTATAAGAGGGTCCCTTAAAAATAATTTTAATTTTTCAGTTTTGGCTAATTAAAAAGCCATAATATAAATAAATATTATCTTTATAATGCAGTATAGTGTATAGTTAAGTATTTTGCTTTGTGGCATTAAATTTAATTTACTGCTGGTTTTGGTCTCACCATTCAACCTCAATGTTTTATAATGTACATGGCGCAGATATAAATAAAAAAATAAGAACAAAATATATATTGCATTATTACTGTAATAAATAATTAATATTACACTCCAAAATATTTAATTTACTGCTGGTTTTGGTCTCACCATTCAACCTCAATGTTTTATAATGTACATGGCGCAGATATAAATAAAAAAATAAGAACAAAAGTATTTATCATTGTTGTAGATTCGTTGGCCTTCGAATATCATGTTGGAGAAGTAAATCAANTAAATGATGTGTGAGTTAGCGACCAAGCTTTCATATACATTTTGTAGGTTGTTAAGGATTTTAGTAAAATTATTGCAAATAATTTTGTAAAATGCATACAAAAAATTTCTAATATTTTGAATGATTACTATTTATAAAATCAATAAAACTATTAAGTAGCATTTACTTTTTCTCTTTTAAAAGTAATTAAACTTTATTTTAATTATTAATAACTAGAAAGTTCAGTTAACTTACCACAACTAATAAGTAAGTACTTAGAGCTACCTAAGTCTTGTAACAACATGATCTGGCATAACCTGACTCCATGTAACCTACCTATTAACGTAACCATAGCATGTATAATAGTGCTTTTAATGAATACAGATATGTTGATCTTTGTTAATTAATTATATTACTTAAATCGATGTATTAAAATATAAACAAATATTAAATTATTGCATGGTTTAAACTAAGGATTAAAGAGTATTGTGTATAATATGAAGAAATAAATTTAATAATACTACAAAAAATTTAGCTTAGAATTTATACTATTTAATATTTTACTATTTGTTTACATTTTAATAAATTGATTTATTTATGCATCATAATTAGTAAAAAAAAATATGAATAAATCTGTATTTGTTAAAAGTACTATTATACTAGCTATGTTTACACTGATATAGAAAGGAGGTAGGTTAGTTTGGCCAGGTTATAGATTGGCATGTTCAGTTATAATTTAGACTTAGCTTTAAGAACTAACTTATTAAGTCTTGGTAAGTTAAATAACATTTTAAAAGAAATAACAATAAATAAAATAAAAAAGTGTAAATTTTTATATGAAACAAATTGTAAATGTTGCTTAATAGTTTTATTATTTTTTTAAACAGCATTTATTCATAAATAGTAAATTTTTTGTGAGTATTTTCAGCCCTTATGAAGAAAAAATATATTCTTGAAATATTGGCCTAGTAGACTAAATTATTCTACAATATTACAAAGTCCTCAATAACTTACAAACTACATACACACACATATATATATAGTTTATTTAAAATAGGAAAATAGTCAAATTGAAGTGAGTAATCTTGGAGAGAAGTACCAAGTAACTAAAAGTCATCGGAAGAGCAAAGCCACATTGGGAGACCAAGCGAGCTCCGAAAAGGTACGCTGACTTCGGTTGTGTGGTCTCCAGGCGAGCTTAAAGTTCTGTGGGACCTGGTTTGGAGTTCAAACTTCCAGAGCGGTACATCACTCTCCTCACACCGATCCAATCACAAAAATTTACTTCTCATTTCAAATTTAGAGCAACGCTATCGGATATACACTAATCTTCCAGTTCGATACTGTATAATCCTACCGAATATGATAACAATATTTAATACCCACAGTCGGATATTGTATTCATATTTTTGTCTTCTTATTAGTATTTTTTAATCTACCCTTCCCTCTACCGATTTCAGACCTTAAACAACTCATTCAATGGATAGCAAAAATAAGCTAAATGACAAATAAATAATCTAAAAGGTTATTTCCACCACCAATGAATATAGAACTATCATACCTTCTATTATCCGTCTTCATTGGTTTCTGCAAACCGTCTTCTGTTAGCCAACAGAAGATGGTTTGCAGAAACCAGTGAAGACGGATAATAGAAGGTATGATAGTTCTAAATGACAAAGTTGGTTTATTGAACTTCGCACACACAAATATATGTATGTGAGAGTGTATTGATCATTAAAAATAATGTCAATGTGTGCTAAAATTGCTGAAGCCAGGGGGGGGGGGAGACGAGGCAGAGGATGACTAGAACTGAGTGGACGGATGAAGTACGAGAGGAATGAGAGGAAGAGGAGTGAGAGAAGTTGAATGGAAACCAGGAGGAAGATGTGGCATATGACGAAAGAGGGCTGATTGGATGTACGGAAATCGAGAGATGGCGATTGACGAAGGACCTGGAGATGGTGACTGTACCAATTGCCAACTATTGAGTCTGTGCGGCCAATTAAGAATAACCCAGTTGGAATACTTGGAAAATTTTGGTCTTGGGCTGTGGGGCTATCAACAGGTTGCCATCCCATTCTAAACATCCATCAGGACAAACTTTCACTGATTAATAAAGGCGGGATTAGAACCCGCAGCGCCAGGATTGAGAGACCCGAACGGATCTCATGAACTACCCCGGAGCCCCATATAAAATATTTAATTTAATCCTTTTACATTAGAAGAATTGGTAGCAGAGTACCAATCTGAATAAGTACATTTCTCCAGAGGGAAAAAGAGCAACTATTTTGGACCGTTGCTACCAGACTCGAGGATAGCTTAGTTGGTCGGCCCTTCCCCTTTTTAACTGGCGGACCTAGAGGTAGCGCACCCTCAAAGGGCCAGGACTCGTTAGGCGCCAGGACCCTAGGCCGGTGTTAACACTGCTCTCTGATACCCCGCTGTCAGCCGCACACTCTCTGCCCGGTAAATCTTCCAGCCTCAGGCCCTTCAAGTCAGTAATTTAGTGGGGCTGCCGCAGCGGGAGGGAGGCGCCCCTCCTACATTTTTTTTTGCAACAGATACCAGGTTTTTCTGCCCATATAAAAACAATACGGTACAAATGCACCTATCCAATTGATGGTTCTCAAGAAAGCTTCCTAGCAGAACTGTCAATTGATCCCTGAATAAAAAAGAAAGTATTTTACCATATAACTCTCAAAGTGCGGTGAACTCAAAGGACAAATCGCAACCGATGAAGTCACTTCCCGAAAGCGAATTCCTTCACTGATACTCTAGGAACAGCAGATTGTTTACACAACATAAGATTGCTGTCATGGAAGTAACTGTAGAAGGAATGTGGCGTCAAAGTGTTCACGAACGACAGATTCGTCATAGGTTATAAATAAGTATTACTGTAGCATGGGGGAAAGATAATGAACTTTCGTCCTACGATTCCACCCGATAAGTGCTGGATTGCAATAAATAAATGTATTTTGCATACGAAGGGAATACAATATGTAGAAGCGATGTACTACTCCCTGTGCAAAATACAAATTGTATCTCGATCTGCCTCAATAAGTAGTAATTGTTCAAAAAAATAAATATCGTTTTACATCAGGTTGTTATGGGCAATAAATATAACAAAAAATCATATTGTTATGGGATACGGGTGAATATTTTTTTTAAAGGCATGGCAGCCCGATTGCTATTAACGCAAGTGAAATTGTTGGGATTGAATTTGGTTCTTCCCCCCCCCCTTTCTTTTCTTTTTAATAATAATTAAATAAAGATATGGAACAAATAAGTACACCTGCTAAGAGCAGGAAACAATTAAATCCACAGTACTTACTAATTAAGAAATGAATAGGTAGAAAAGAATAATATCTTACAGCTAATTACCAAATGTGTTAGGAATTAGTGAAAAGGTCCCTCTCTCTACTTGCCAATTACTGTCAGAAATGCCTGACACGCGATCTGACACGGATTCTGACATCTGTGGCACGGCGACTACCTGATATTTCCTAGATAATGTGATTTCCTCTCTCTTTTCTGAGAGTTGTGCGGCTAATTTAATCTCTGGGGCAGGTGTACAAATTCAGTTAGCCACACATACTTTCCCCGTAAAAACTGATCTCTGGTCATCCCCTCATTACCTGCTTTCTCAGTTATAGCATGGACTAACCTAATTATCCCTTCTGTTCGTTAATGTATACTTTAACTGAGATTAAATGAGAAAAAAAATTGTTTTTTTTTTTTGCTGTGTAAGCCTCCCTTGCAACCACTTAGGGTCATTGGAGGGAGGGGCTATCTACAGGTTGCCACACCATTTTAAACACCCATGGCTCAGGACAAGCTTCTAT
>KZ807966.1:28104-43498 GCA_000696205.2 Oncopeltus fasciatus
AATTAAAATATATAAGAGTTGGAGGACTAATAATTTTCTGCAAGTTTTTTATAGGTTTTTGGTTCGTTGGTTACTAACTCAATTATTCATTTAGATCTTTTAGCGCCATCTATCAATAAGTACTTTGATTATTAGTACTTCCGCTAGGTCGCGCAGCACTGCACTTCCATAGTTCATTTTCACTCTATTTTTAATTCTCACATTTGCTACTGTTTCCACGGTGGACAGATCTATGCTATTGTCCCCTCACGGTAAAGTGATATTTTACTCTTTTCTTTTAAATTTTATTATTTTCACTGGAGGTTTAAACTATCGAAATTATCCATACATCAGTTCTAAAATTTCGCTTCTCGAAATTAATGGTTTGCAGATTTCCATAGAAAAGGAAGAGCTCTGAATGCTGTTTTTTGAAACCAAAGAAACGGCCGGCAATCCGAGGAACGGCGAAAATTGAGGTAAGTGGATTTTCAAATTCTTGTTCTTACTCGTCCCCCCATTTATTTGTACACATCTTTTTTTTTTTTTTTTTTTTTTTGCACTACTTTCAGTAAACGCCTCTATAATGGTTACTAAGCTGGAAAGTCTATTTTTAAGGTTTTTTTTTTTTTTTAAGTGTTATTTCTGTTCCAACACACATGTAACTGTTATTACTCAAAAATTAGACGAAGTAATTTTCCAAGACGACAAGCGTTATGAATAGAGATTATAGATTTGGCCACAATCTCGACTGACTATGTTTAGAAGCTGAAAGCAGTTACCGTTTAACATTTGTCTTGAAATGCATAGTAAAAAATAAAAAATAAAATATTAAAAACTTTATAAATTTCACGACCTGATGGCATTTTGAGAGTAACCTCTTGCAAACATAATAAACACATTCACTGTTGCATATCCATACTTATCAAATATCAAACACACGTATCATTACTTTTTGTTATTTTAACGCCATTTAAAAAGTCTAACGGGTACAACTTTAGAGCCCGCTTATCTTAGAGAATTACATTCTATATAGAATAATTCTATCCTTGGAATCATTAGCAATAATGTCTAGGAATAGTCGACGCGGGATATTTATTGTAGTTCGCGATGCCAGCTCCGATCTAGTCTGTTTTCTTGACGCACATGGAATAAAAACATACATACCACAGTAATTTACGATCGGAAAAACCTCGGGACAAATTGTCATTTAAATATTAGATATAATATTTCATATTTTATTTAGATGAGTCCACTTTTATCAATTATTTTGATATATAGTTTTGATTCAAGAGAAATTTACAAACGTAATTCTCTAACTCCCATTAATAATTGCGGGTTTTAAAATATACCATCTCAAAGTTTCAGTCACTTTAAAAAAAAAAGATTAATTAAGAAAATTTTCCTGTTTTTAATTATGTAAGGAAATAATTGAAAGTCACAGGCATTTTGAGTAATTAATTTTCAGGCCTATAATATTATCTCAGTATATGAAGAATAAGAAAACCTAGAAAGATTCGAGAATCAAAAAACTATAAATTCTTAAGCCAGACGTCTTAAAGACTGCTGAGAACAAAATAATCGGACTCAGTAAACAATTTTTTTTTTTTTTTTAAACGATAAAGTAATTAATTATAAAAACTCTCATAAGGAACACACAAACTCTCACACGTTATTAGTTTATTATGTCTGATATAGGATTAAAATTACATTATTGGAATTCTGGATTATTAAAATTTACAATTTTAAAGAGACATGCATGTCGAATTCCTTTTTACCGCTCTTTCTAATCTACCACTCATACATAATACTGAATTAACATTATAATGCTACCAAGTTTTAATGGAATCACCACTACTAAAAAAAAAAAAAAAAAAGTTTTTAATCAAGGGTGGAATTTCACATAAACCCCTCGCATTAATAGGAAATATTTTTGTATATTTATCTTTACAGCAGGTATCAAATTTTGTTCCGCCTAAATAAAAATTAAATCTAATAAAGCATTTTATTACTAGATTGGATTGCAATCTAATAATAGATAAATTAACTTACATAAAACTTAATTCGTCCTCTAAGAATTGAATAAGAAATAAAATTGAAAAATATTTAACTTTTTAGAGTTTAATAAAATAATGCTGCTTTCTTCAAAAAACTACTTGTAAGACTCCTTAGAGCCTTGGCTTAAATATCCACAGAACATACATTTAAGAATAGCTACGAACATTTAAAAATTGTGGCCGTAAGAGCTGATAATGGGCTCCAGGGTAGCGAGAATTTATTTATTTGCAAATAGAGGCACAAGCCTAAGCTCTATTTACAAAAACTCAAGCTTGTGCCTCTGTTTGCAAATAAATAAATTCTGAGCTTTAATTATCCATGGCTCAGGTTGTCCTGAGTGACAAATCAGCTCAACTTGAGCCATGGATATTTAGAATGGGGTGGCAACCTATTGATAGCCCCATCCTACATGACCCTGGTTGAAAGGAGGGCTTACTATACTAAATAAATAAAAAAATCTCAGTAACAATATTCCCTGCGCATTCTCAATAACAAACATTCTCATCGTATAAATGACCAGGGAGGATCATAGCTAGAAACTAGGCATACTACGCAAAACTAAAAATTTTCTTATATATCTCATCCAACGTATCTTCAGCCCCCTTGGAAGTGTGTTGTTGATATAGAATTTATGATTGGGGTGGAATTTGGTGAAAAGTGATTTGGTCATCCTATATTGTAGACATGTTTAAGTCTATGTGAAGTGTAAGATTGCTGGTTTATTTTGGTAAATAGTGATTTTTTGGATAGTTTTTTTTTTTTTTTTTTTTTTGCTTGGCTAAGGATGTGATCCTTAAGCCCAAATATGTTTCAAAAGGGTAAATGTGTATGTTGAGTGTATCTTTCATATTTAGTTTAGAAATGTTAAGATCACTATTTTTTTATGTATCTTTCATATTTAGTTTATTAAGTTTCAGTCATTTTTTATTAGTGTGAGGTTTCCAGGACAACCTACTGTCAAGGGTTACACGAAAATATAGTACTTTGTCAGCCTGGGGTATTAATATGTTGCTATTAAATACAAAATTTGATACCTGCTGTAAAGATAAATACACAAAAATATTTCCTATTTATTGGCAATATTACTTCCTTGATGCGAGGGGTTTATGTAAATACAAAAACCACGTATTCAATACATTAATAATAAACTCTGAAAATTATATGGTCCAGGTGATCTCGGTTCATATTTTTGAATTTTATATATATTCCAGAGATAGGGCGACAAACACATATTACCTATTCTGCAGATAGCCTACTGTTAATTGAGTGGGTGCCTCTCCTCCAGGATGGCCGGGTGCCAGAGTCCACTCGGTAATCAGGTCCCTGCTGCCAGTTTATCTGTCCACCACTGGGCGAGATCTTTCCAATAATAAAAAAAAAAAAATATCCCCACCATGCCATTATATCTCCCCCGTGGATCATTTCTAGTTATTTGTGAGGCCGGTAGATAGCGCGCTCTACCCTAGATATGGGTATTTTTACATATGAGAGGTAATCTAGTCAATGGATCTTCCTTATAGGTTGGTCCGCTGGACCCCAGCCAGGATTATACCTTCTCCACTCATCAATTAACTCTGACTTTTTTCTCTCCTTTATTTTTTTTTTATTTATTTATTTATATTAAGGATTGATGTAGCCCTAAATAAAAGTCTGTTCACGAGATCTATAACGGCCTTATTCATGTTCTTCATCCCGTCCTCTCAATGGCTTCTTCCCCTATCTTTCTCGTTGATATGGCTTGACACAGTTCAGTTAGACTGTCCGCTTTCATTCAAACATGATATATATTTTTTTTTCTCTATTCAAACGTGCCAAGCTGGATTTTTAAATAATTTCCCTCACAGCTGAGTGGGTATTGTTTAAAAAGTACTAAAAACTTCTAAATTTACTATTGCTGGCATAATCGAGAAGAAAAATTTGAACTTAATAAAGTCTACCTTAAGGAAGTTATCCAGCCCGCAGAAAATTTAGAAATAACTTCAATAAAAGAATACTAGGGAGTGAATGCACTGGCATTTTTCTCCCCCTCTCACTCCCTCCTTGACTCCCTGCCTATTCTCCTTCTTATCCTAGGATAAGGAGAAGATGGGTGCCGGATAGTCTATCGCGGGTTAACCTGGGCTCCTCTCTGAGGACGGGTTACGTCCCGGGATAGACTAGCAAGGACTCTTATCATGTACCCCATCAAAAAATTAAGAGTAAAAAAAAAATGTACAGAAAAAAATTTTTTTTTAAATAAAGAGTTAATATCAAAAATTGAAATAATAAAACTTTCAGGAGAAATCCAATTTTTCTAGTTGTTTGCTCTAAGGCTCCAAGTAATTTATCTTTACAGAGCCGAAAGCACGTAAGAATTAACTTTTATTAATTAATTGAAATACATTATCTCGTAAGAAAATATTTTGTTCAAAGATAAAGTAATTAAAGTCATATAGCTCATTGATGCAAAGTTCACTACGAACCGAATAATAAAATTATTTTCCTAGTATCCTTCAGATGAACTGATACTTGCTGACTGTTTAGCGAGAGAAACACGTCAGAATTCATTAAAATTATATTTAAAAGATGGATAAATAAATGTAAACAAATTGAGGAACAATAAATAATAAGTAATAGTTGATCGGCTTTTAAATTATAAATCCATTCTAGAACAGATATTTAGATCTTCAATAAATAAAAAAATACGAGAGAGGGTCAGTTTAGTAAAGGAATTAAATTTACGGCATCCAGGCCGGATTCGAGTTTCGCAATTTGAAAGGCCCACGCAGTGATATGGGGGTTTGGAATAGGGTCCATGATCCTAAGTGGTTGCAAAGGAAGTAAGAAATCTGTCGTTCAGGAAATGCACAAATTGGGCAGATTTCCAATATTACACTGATTGGATAATAGTGCGACTAAATGGGACTATAAATAGGAACAAATTTAAGAAAAAACCTACTGCAGTCTTTCTTGCCCTTAAAAATTATATGAGAATAAAACTACAAGAGCAAAATTTCTGCAATTCAACTGAAAGAGGTCGTTGAAAGAAACAAGATATCAGTCTTCAGGACTTAGGAAGTTCTGATGATGGTTCCTTTCACATAGAAAGGCCTCAGTATAATAATAAAAGTAATACTTGAACTTCTAACGATGCGGGCTCAATGAAAACAAAATTGGACGATAAATTTTTATTTGGTTGTGGTTTATTATCCCACGTAAACAATTAATGTGTAGAGGGAGTTTAATGAGATATCTAGCTCGTCCTGGTGGTGTAATGATTAAGCACGCCGGCCCGGATAGCAGGAGATCCAGGTTCGATTCCTGGCTGGGACAGATAGATTTTTTTATTCTATTCCCTCTCATTAATTGTTTAAAATTGGACAACAATATTTCCTTATTCACTACTTAATTGCCATTTTCTACAAAGCGTGACAATGCAGTAATTGTTCGGAGAGTTTTCATGGCAACTGTCCAAACCAAATTCTGGTCATAAAATAATAATTAAATGTTTCATACATCTTCTCAGTTATTTTCGAAAAGCAATAAATACCAGAAGGACACGCTGCTTACATAATTCTAAGATTTCAAAATATACACATAAGCTGGGCATATTTATACACGTTTACGACATGCTAAAGCTCAGATAGGAGTTATTATTGCGATCATTGCCTAAAATAACTATAATAAAAATCTGAAGGAAAGGAAAGAAAATATAAACAAGAATACTTATAGGGTGGGAGACTATATTAGAAGGAGGGAATCGTAAAACATACTATTATTTTTTGTGGTGTCATGTATTACTAAGAGAAGATCAAAGACTATACTAATAGTAGATGTAGGGATTTGAGGAGATGTCTTAATGGCTAGAGGGGACAGCTGACAATTACACTTCCCCGGCTCTGAGTTATCGGCAGCACTCGTACACTGATGTAGTGTGGCGGCTGATCCTCGCGCTAACCGATATCCCTCGCTGCCGATTTGTTTTCTTCTCTCTCTCTCTCTCGGTTAGAGATTTACGGCTGGCGATCTGTGTGTCTGTGTGTGTCCCCTCACATCGCGGACAGGAATATACGATGTCGTAAAGTCCCACGGCTAACCACCACGCGAACGCCTCCTTACCCTCTCGCGGAACGAAAAGCTTTCTAACGTGTGTGTGTGTGTGTGTGTAGCGCGGCGACATCGAGCAACCGCTTCCATGAGAGAAAACTCTCTCTTCAATTTAGAAAAAAAAATTTTTTATGGGGGAGGCAGGGTTCATTACAATTAGTCACTTAAGAAAACAGAAACAGTGTGGGAAAATTAATCCATATCAGACTGCTGATTAATCAGACTAATCAAATCAAAACCTTATCAACTCATGAACTATAATAAAATTCACAATCTCTCTCTCTCTCTCTCTCTCTCTCTCTCTCTCTCTCTCTCTCTCTCTCTCTCTCTNTGTATATCCTCTCCCTCCTCCACACATACTCTCTCTCTCTCTCTCTCTCTCTATCTCTCTCTCTCTCTCTCTCTCTCTCTCTCCCTCTATCTATCTATCTCTCTGCATGCAGTGCTCTGCATATTGTTAAAGTGGATATGAGGTAGGCTATCGACGATAGGAAGGTGACCGTTAGTGTGTCCCTGCATTTCTCGAGGGCTTTTGACTGTGCCAGTCATAAGCTATTGCTCGGGAAGCTGGGGGCTGTTGGTGTTGGCGAGGATGTATTGTCGTGGATACGTTCTTACCTTGTTGACAGGAGGCAGAGAGTAAGGGAAGGTGGCCAGACCTCTTCCTGGATGAGGTGCCGATCGGGGTGCCTCAGGGTTCTGTACTAGGACCACTATTGTTTTTGGTCTACATCAATGATATAGTTAGGAGTGTAAAGTTTTTTTTTTGTATGTTTTTTTTGTGTGTTCTTTTTTTTTTTTTTGGAAATGGATTAGGATCAAAAATTGTAAATTGTAAGTAGCCTGAAATTGTCAGAAAGAAATTATGTGCATCCTATAACAATAAAGAACTAATCTAATCGAGAGATCTCCCTCTCTCTCTCTCTCTCATACACACCTCTACTTTCTCCTCCCCGTCATGCAGGGTAGTTTACTAGTAGAAAATAATTAAATATTCCTTAAGATCTTTAATGTTGTTTTTACTATACAAAAAAAAAAAGGAAAGAAAAGAAAAGGGAACAGAATAGATACATAATTAAATTATCTACTACTTATTTTATGCAAATCGATTATAAAAGATACACAAAAAGGATAAAATTAAAAAAAAAAAGAGTGTTTAGCTAGCAGATTTTTCATACGCACACACATATGCTATATATGCATAAAAACATTGCCATGCATGCTCAAAATATAATTATAATTTATAAATATATAATAGTAAGTCTTATAAATGTGTGTGTGTGTGTAAAACACTGCCAAGCATAAACATAAATATAATTGTAATATTTAATAACATAAAGCAATCACAACTATTGCTCAACCACATAGTGAATCTATGCTTCATTTAAGACAAGTGAAAACCGTAGTAAGCACGAAACATTATTTTTACCTAACAGGGAAATCTTCTACATCTAGAGGAAGGTACTATGAGATTTTTTAATGATACTTTCAAAAAACTAGTATTGAAGCTTTAGCAGAATGGCGCAAAACAAAGAACGAATAAATTATTTTTCTCTATTGTTTTACTATTTTTTAACCAATGCATCAAGTTACACAGCTGGTGGAACATACAGCCCGCAAAACATTACCATTTTCAGGATAGTATTGCAATTTGTTGAAGGCGCTTGTGGATTAGAGAAAAATGGAGCGATTGACACCTGCAGTAGAGGGTACTAAAAATAAATTTTCCTTTTCTTAATTAATCTATTATATGAGTGAAGCTGACCACCATTTTTCCATTAATTAAAGGTAATAATTTTTGTTGGTCATAGGAACTAACTTAGCTTTTCAAAAAGTGAAAGCTAAATGCCGAATTTCATTTAGTAGAACTGAAAAATGTGGATTTTTAGTATCTATTGAAAAAAAAAAACTAAAATAGTTTTAAAATTCTCTCATGAGAACAACAATAATATATTTTAATAATAAAATTAAAAAATTAAAACTTATTTCATAATTTATGGCTATACGCATTATACATTATTATTTAATCTGTAAATATTAGAGTAAGTTGATTAAAATTACTAGAAAATTATCCAATTTGACCAGGCATGCTTAAGAAGAGAGGAATAATCTTCTATTAGCAAATATGATTATACAAACGTGGGGGTGAGTCCAACAGACATAAGTTTTTTCAATATTAAATTTATCTTGGCAGATTATTGATAACATTGACAATCTTATCATTATCAGAGTTGATACAATCTGTTTAATTTATTTTTCAGAAATTATACGTATATATTCATATTAATTTTGTAATTCACCAGAATTTAAATTTTAAATTAAAAAATGATAAAAAAATGCCCTTCTGGTCCAGTTTCTATCTCACTTCTCCAACCCTTGGCCATATATTATATTGGAAACCGACAGGTGGCCAAAATAAGTACTTATTGACAATTTTATTTACAAATTTGGAAAATTAATATATAATTTTACATGTTAATATTTTATATTTCATAAGAATATTTTTGTTAACTTAAATCTTCAAGCATCCAATATGGATTGTAACATTTTATCTACGAACAAATGAAAAACTCGTTCTAAAGGAAAACACCAAACCTGGCCACATCGACATATTTTATCTAATTAAACTTATAGAAAAATTCTGATCGCGCTCAATATCATCCTAATTTTTAATTTTATGGGGAATTTTAATCGATAACCAAAAATTCAAAGGCTTTTGAAAAATGTAATAGTTACTGTTGAAAATCCAAAAACATAATATGCTTTTTAATTAATTAATTATTTCACACAACTAGTTTAATCTTAATTTTAAGATAAACAAATTAAAACGAATAAAGTAATTTGAATTCTGATTTGCATTAGGAAAGATAAAATTTTTTTTTTTAAATTGTATCATCCAGAGCGACTTATAGCTAAAATCATAAATAAAATCACTTTATAAGCACTTTTGAGCCATATCTAATAATTTTCTGTATATATACTCATTTATTATTAATTTTATGGTTTTAACCATAATAAAAATAGCTAACTATTGCGATACAATAGGAATGTGGAAGTGAAATATTAGTAAAAAATAAATAAAAGGATGATAAATAAGGAAATTAATTGTGGTATGTAATCCCAAGTTGAATTTTCTACAAGAAATGCAAAGGGAGCCAGAAAAAAAATCTTACTACCTCAGCCGGGAATCGAACCCGGGTCTCCTACTTTCCGGGTAGGTGTGCTAGAACTATAAGCCACCTAGTCAGCTTCGGAAAGTAGGAGACCTGGGTTCGATTTCTGGCTGAGGTAGTAAGATTTTTATCCTGGCTCTCTGTGCATTTCTAGTAGTTAATTTAGTGTGGGATTACCTACCACAATTAATTCATTATTTATAGTGTGATATTTAAATTTAAATAACTAACTATTTTCCGGGCTGACCGTTACACCACCGAGTCTAGCTAGATAATTTCTTCTACTCCTTCTAATCCAAATATAAACCCCTAAGTAAGACAAATATATCGTCTTATACTCGAAGGAGCTAAAATTGTCAACTATTTGTTAGACTATCGTTTTTTCCGATATTTCTTTTTTAAATTATGAAATTAATTGGGGTATGTAATCCCACGTTAAATTTCTAGCAAGAAATGCAAAGGGAGCCAGAAAAAAAATTGGCTTAGGTAATAAGATTTTTTTTTTCTGGCTCCCTTTGAATATCTTGTAAAAGGGTGATATTTTAATATGTAATAGTATTAATATTAATTGACCTTTAGGGGTGGGTCAATAAGAGAACATCCCTTTGACATGTTGTTCAGCTAGGGGTGAGGAATGAGGGATGTAGGTGAGGTTGCAGATTGCCGACAGCGGGCTATCGAAGTCGCTTGTCACCACGCTATATATACCTCATGTGGCAGAGCCTCTCTTCAAAAGGACCGCCTCCCTCCAGCACCCCCCCCCCCCCCTTCACCACAGCTATTCCAGGAGAGAATGGGGGTGTTATCTCTCTAATATGCCGGGGGTAAATGGGCTTTGTCTATCGCCCCCTCGCATCTCCTCCGTTCATTGATCGTAGAGCCCTTAATTTTTTGTAAGGCCTGCCAACCTGTAGGCCATTAACGCCAGGTAGGGCCTTTAAGTGCCATGGGGAGAAAATACATTCATTCAAAATCCTTTTTTCTTTTTTTTTCAAGTCAAATAAGTTTAAAGGGACCTTATGAATGAACTATTCATCTAAAATGACAATAAAGTTTTAAAATAAATTAATTTATTACAAATTTGGTGATAAATTGTTGACCGTCGAACGAGAGTGGATTCGCTCTTCGAATTCGAATAAATAAAACTAAAAGGTTTGCCAACGTTCCTGCCTAAATTTAATCTCTTTCTCCTCCTCCGTCACTTTCATCGCCCTGAAGAGGGCCTGCAATTTAGGCCAAAATGTTGGTAACAATAAAACTTTTTCTTTAGAAAATTAGTTCTAATTTCATCAAATTCTAAGACCAAATACCCGACCTTATCCTCCCTCGTAAATTCAGTAAGTATACACGGCATGTCTTCTCTACTTCGAATCAAATTTAAAAAATTTCTAAATTGCAAATTGTATTTTGAAAAAACTGAATAGTTAATATATGCAACGCCTAGTATGGTAGAGAAATCTAACAGGAACCGTAATTGTCAATCATGTCTGTTTTAATGCTGGGGTATGGCATTCACATATTTTTATTTTCTTTTTCTTTTATTCTAATATATATTAAAATTCATATTAAATGTCACACATCAAGATCATATAAAATCAACGAGAAGTATATATAAATTACTATATATTTGAAGTAAGGGCTACTACTTCTCACAAACCTTGTAAATTAACAGTGAACAAGAATAATCGTAAATTTAAAACTAGTTAAGGAATCGATGTAATATATTAGCATTTATTTGTCAATTAATCATTTCGTAGACAAATTAAATTAATATTAATTTTTTTTTTGTTTACCCTCAGCACAATTCAATTATTTCTTATTTTAATTATACTCTTAAAATAGACCATAGATGTAATTTTGTTTTTCATATTATTACTTTAAGGTATATTTATTTTTATCTAAATATTTATACTAATATTTATTGTCATACGAAATGCAGTTCACATACAGCTACCTGCAAACACCATAGCCACCACTCATACTAACATGACTATCCGCGCTCTTTATACAAATTGATACTGTCACTATTTATATAAATAAATATGAAGAATAATATATAAAATAAGTATTTATGTGATTTATTTTATCAAGAAAAAGTTAAGATTAGATAATTATGAATGAAAGTAACATATTAATAAACGATTCGTATAAGATTTGTAACTTATTTCTTAGGGAGTGAATGCACTGGCATTTTTCTCCCCCTCTCATTCCCTCCTTGACTCCCTGCCTAGTCTCCTTCTTATCCTAGGATAAGGAGAAGATGGGTGCCGGATAGTCTATCGCGGGTTAACCTGGGCTCCTCTCTGAGGACGGGTTACGTCCCGGGATAGACGAGCAAGGACTATTATTATGTACCCCATCAAAAAATTAAGTGTAAAATTATTATTAAACAGAATAATTTTTTTTTAATAAAGAGTTAATTCACAGACGTTAAAAAAAACTTATTTCTTAAATTCTATTCTTTTAATTTAATTTTTATTTTTAACTTCAGTTCAACCACTTACGGTCATGAAGGGTAGTACTTACTGGGCATACTTTTAATTCCAACCCGCTTATTGAAATACCGGCAAAATCTGCAAATTCACCCCCAACCCCAATTAATAAAATTCACTTTAAGGAATGTAAGTTCTCCCACTATATCTTCCCGACCAGTCAAGAGCGAACTTTATTGGACATGCGTATTACGTTCATTGCCCACTACGTCTTGGCTTGTAAATAAATTATATTTTGGCATTTACTCTTATTTGTTCTATTTTTTTTTTAAATATTGTTTTTTAGTTGTGTCGACATACTAGTCATTAACGCCATTTTGTCATTGTTGGAATCTGACGCGGGAGAGACAAACTCTAATTTATATCCATCTTTCATGAGACATTCCAAAAAGATTATACAGCTCGTGTATGACTGGCTTTTATATACTCATTTTTACAATCGTATTCATAATATATCACAATTAAAGTAAAAAAAAACCAAAAAAAAAAACAACAATAAAATTCAAATTAGACGTGTGTGTGTGTGTGTGTGTGTGTGTGTGTGTGTGTGTGTGTGTGTGTGTGTGTGTGTGTGTGTGTGTGTGTGTGTGTGTGTGTGTGTGTGTGTGTGTGTGTGTGTGTGTGTGTGTGTGTGTGTGTGTGTGTGTGTGTGTGTGTGTGTGTGTGTGTGTGTGTGTGTGTGTGTGTGTGTGTGTGTGTGTGTGTGTGTGTGTGTGTGTGTGTGTGTGTGTGTGTGTGTGTGTGTGTGTGTGTGTGTGTGTGTGTGTGTGTGTGTGTGTGTGTGTGTGTGTGTGTGTGTGTGTGTGTGTGTGTGTGTGTGTGTGTGTGTGTGTGTGTGTGTGTGTGTGTGTGTGTGTGTGTGTGTGTGTGTGTGTGTGTGTGTGTGTGTGTGTGTGTGTGTGTGTGTGTGTGTGTGTGTGTGTGTGTGTGTGTGTGTGTGTGTGTGTGTGTGTGTGTGTGTGTGTGTGTGTGTGTGTGTGTGTGTGTGTGTGTGTGTGTGTGTGTGTGTGTGTGTGTGTGTGTGTGTGTGTGTGTGTGTGTGTGTGTGTGTGTGTGTGTGTGTGTGTGTGTGTGTGTGTGTGTGTGTGTGTGTGTGTGTGTGTGTGTGTGTGTGTGTGTGTGTGTGTGTGTGTGTGTGTGTGTGTGTGTGTGTGTGTGTGTGTGTGTGTGTGTGTGTGTGTGTGTGTGTGTGTGTGTGTGTGTGTGTGTGTGTGTGTGTGTGTGTGTGTGTGTGTGTGTGTGTGTGTGTGTGTGTGTGTGTGTGTGTGTGTGTGTGTGTGTGTGTGTGTGTGTGTGTGTGTGTGTGTGTGTGTGTGTGTGTGTGTGTGTGTGTGTGTGTGTGTGTGTGTGTGTGTGTGTGTGTGTGTGTGTGTGTGTGTGTGTGTGTGTGTGTGTGTGTGTGTGTGTGTGTGTGTGTGTGTGTGTGTGTGTGTGTGTGTGTGTGTGTGTGTGTGTGTGTGTGTGTGTGTGTGTGTGTGTGTGTGTGTGTGTGTGTGTGTGTGTGTGTGTGTGTGTGTGTGTGTGTGTGTGTGTGTGTGTGTGTGTGTGTGTGTGTGTGTGTGTGTGTGTGTGTGTGTGTGTGTGTGTGTGTGTGTGTGTGTGTGTGTGTGTGTGTGTGTGTGTGTGTGTGTGTGTGTGTGTGTGTGTGTGTGTGTGTGTGTGTGTGTGTGTGTGTGTGTGTGTGTGTGTGTGTGTGTGTGTGTGTGTGTGTGTGTGTGTGTGTGTGTGTGTGTGTGTGTGTGTGTGTGTGTGTGTGTGTGTGTGTGTGTGTGTGTGTGTGTGTGTGTGTGTGTGTGTGTGTGTGTGTGTGTGTGTGTGTGTGTGTGTGTGTGTGTGTGTGTGTGTGTGTGTGTGTGTGTGTGTGTGTGTGTGTGTGTGTGTGTGTGTGTGTGTGTGTGTGTGTGTGTGTGTGTGTGTGTGTGTGTGTGTGTGTGTGTGTGTGTGTGTGTGTGTGTGTGTGTGTGTGTGTGTGTGTGTGTGTGTGTGTGTGTGTGTGTGTGTGTGTGTGTGTGTGTGTGTGTGTGTGTGTGTGTGTGTGTGTGTGTGTGTGTGTGTGTGTGTGTGTGTGTGTGTGTGTGTGTGTGTGTGTGTGTGTGTGTGTGTGTGTGTGTGTGTGTGTGTGTGTGTGTGTGTGTGTGTGTGTGTGTGTGTGTGTGTGTGTGTGTGTGTGTGTGTGTGTGTGTGTGTGTGTGTGTGTGTGTGTGTGTGTGTGTGTGTGTGTGTGTGTGTGTGTGTGTGTGTGTGTGTGTGTGTGTGTGTGTGTGTGTGTGTGTGTGTGTGTGTGTGTGTGTGTGTGTGTGTGTGTGTGTGTGTGTGTGTGTGTGTGTGTGTGTGTGTGTG
Organism: Oncopeltus fasciatus; assembly: GCA_000696205.2. Classification (NCBI taxonomy): domain Eukaryota; kingdom Metazoa; phylum Arthropoda; class Insecta; order Hemiptera; family Lygaeidae; genus Oncopeltus; species Oncopeltus fasciatus. Next base: position 42,230 of record KZ807966.1, read on the forward strand.
TGTGTGTGTGTGTGTGTGTGTGTGTGTGTGTGTGTGTGTGTGTGTGTGTGTGTGTGTGTGTGTGTGTGTGTGTGTGTGTGTGTGTGTGTGTGTGTGTGTGTGTGTGTGTGTGTGTGTGTGTGTGTGTGTGTGTGTGTGTGTGTGTGTGTGTGTGTGTGTGTGTGTGTGTGTGTGTGTGTGTGTGTGTGTGTGTGTGTGTGTGTGTGTGTGTGTGTGTGTGTGTGTGTGTGTGTGTGTGTGTGTGTGTGTGTGTGTGTGTGTGTGTGTGTGTGTGTGTGTGTGTGTGTGTGTGTGTGTGTGTGTGTGTGTGTGTGTGTGTGTGTGTGTGTGTGTGTGTGTGTGTGTGTGTGTGTGTGTGTGTGTGTGTGTGTGTGTGTGTGTGTGTGTGTGTGTGTGTGTGTGTGTGTGTGTGTGTGTGTGTGTGTGTGTGTGTGTGTGTGTGTGTGTGTGTGTGTGTGTGTGTGTGTGTGTGTGTGTGTGTGTGTGTGTGTGTGTGTGTGTGTGTGTGTGTGTGTGTGTGTGTGTGTGTGTGTGTGTGTGTGTGTGTGTGTGTGTGTGTGTGTGTGTGTGTGTGTGTGTGTGTGTGTGTGTGTGTGTGTGTGTGTGTGTGTGTGTGTGTGTGTGTGTGTGTGTGTGTGTGTGTGTGTGTGTGTGTGTGTGTGTGTGTGTGTGTGTGTGTGTGTGTGTGTGTGTGTGTGTGTGTGTGTGTGTGTGTGTGTGTGTGTGTGTGTGTGTGTGTGTGTGTGTGTGTGTGTGTGTGTGTGTGTGTGTGTGTGTGTGTGTGTGTGTGTGTGTGTGTGTGTGTGTGTGTGTGTGTGTGTGTGTGTGTGTGTGTGTGTGTGTGTGTGTGTGTGTGTGTGTGTGTGTGTGTGTGTGTGTGTGTGTGTGTGTGTGTGTGTGTGTGTGTGTGTGTGTGTGTGTGTGTGTGTGTGTGTGTGTGTGTGTGTGTGTGTGTGTGTGTGTGTGTGTGTGTGTGTGTGTGTGTGTGTGTGTGTGTGTGTGTGTGTGTGTGTGTGTGTGTGTGTGTGTGTGTGTGTGTGTGTGTGTGTGTGTGTGTGTGTGTGTGTGTGTGTGTGTGTGTGTGTGTGTGTGTGTGTGTGTGTGTGTGTGTGTGTGTGTGTGTGTGTGTGTGTGTGTGTGTGTGTGTGTGTGTGTGTGTGTGTGTGTGTGTGTGTGTGTGTGTGTGTGTGTGTGTGTGTGTGTGTGTGTGTGTGTGTGTGTGTGTGTGTGTGTGTGTGTGTGTGTGTGTGTGTGTGTGTGTGTGTGTGT
>KZ807966.1:48876-61323 GCA_000696205.2 Oncopeltus fasciatus
TTTTTTTTTTTTGGAAACTCAGTCATTTGAAGATTGAAAAAAAGAGTACTATAGTGTTAAGTAGGACAGAGGAAGAATTTTATTATCTTAATGGATGTCGTTTTCATGGATACATGTTGGATCAGGAAATTATTAAGTGAATTAGACATTTATTTTTTTATTACTGTTATTTATGAAGACAAAAAAAAAGACCATATCATCTACATACAATCCTGATTAGAAAAAAAAGAAACATAAATGTGAAGTATAATTCTATTAATCATACAATTGAATCATATTAGCATTAAATATATATGGACTAGTGAAAAATATATATTTACAAAACCTTTGAAGATTTTATGACTTTGTGCCACTCTTCTAGTCAAACTATTATTACTTCACTGAAGCAACCAATTATAACAGTGCACTTCACTTAAGCACATATCACCAAAAACACTATTCAATTTGAATCCACGCTGCATTTTTCCTTTTTAGAAAGTAAAAAGAGACAAAAAATTTCGAGAATTACTTCAAGGAACTTCATTATCAAAACACGATAATTTTTGAGTGAGTAGTTAAAAGAAAATACCTCTTAGTAAAAAGGCTGTTCTCTGGACTTTAAGCTTCCGAATGATTTGTAGTATGTCCTACTTGCATAAGATTTACAAGAGATAAGGAACATTAAGGTCACCTACACAGAAAAAACGCAATTATTTTATAAATATTATTTTTTGTGGTATATAATCCCACGTAAATTTTAACAATTTTTAGTGCAAGGTAATAGAATAAAAAATCTAACTGTCCCAGCCAGGACTCGAACCTGGATCTCCTGCTATATGCTAGCTTATGCTACCGGGACAAGTCTGATAAGTTATTAATATTTATGAAATTAAAATTTAAAAGTAAATAACGAGAGTCATTTAAACAGCTTGACAATGTCAGCTCCTTCGAGCATAAAACAATATATTCGTCGGCCTCGGAGACTCTCAACACAAGTGCGGGGAATTTAATAACTTATCAGACTTGTCCCGGTAGCATATGTGGTAAATGCACCAGCCCGGATAGCAGGAGATCCAGGTTCGAGTCCTGGCTTGGGCAGTTAGATTTTTTATTCTGTTCCCTTGCACTAAAAATTGTGCAATTATTTTATTTTTCCTTATTCCTATTCTATATATAGAGAGAAGATACTAATGAGGGAAAAATATACATATAGGGGATAATATACAAATACANGAAAGTAAGAGAAAGGAGCAAGAGAAAATAATTGCGTTTTATCTATATAAAAGACTTTAATCCTTTATTGCACTTAGATGATTGTTTCCAAAAAACACAAATTTTAAAGTCCAGTCATGGAAATTTGAACTTAGGGACAGGACGTCCTCTCTCATCTTCATGATAGCCCTGAAGATGACTTACAATGTAAGCCGAAACGTTGGCAGATAATCCCTTATCAAAAAATAAAAAATACATTTTTTTAAATTTGTGTTTTTTGGATCTACCTTGACCGAACCCCAACTAAAATCATTTTAATGTCCCTTATTTCTCGTAACCCTAATCCAAGTGAAGACATACTACAAAGCATTTGAAGGTAGTAAATAAGAACAGATGGAAAAAGATTGTAGTGAATACAATAAAAAGAAAAAAATTAAAATAAGTATTAAATTTTCGGGGAGACTTCTAGCCCTTCGTCAGTAAGGAGTTAAGAGATACCGGAGACTGGAGTATCTCATCACTCCTCACTGACGTAGGGCGAGAAGTCTCCCCGAAAATTTAATACTCATTGTAATTTTTATTTTTTGTGTGTTGTTGACTACATATTTCTTCCTCCTGTTCTAATTTATTTTGTACGTGGAAGCTGAGAGTATTTCATTTTCTGTATATATAATTTTAGGATGAGCAAATTTTTAGGTTCTCCTATGGGACCGGGAAGAAATAATTTGTTTCCCTGGTGGAAAATCAGTAGAAAGCTCTGTGAAATACTCGCTCGTGATATATATATACTCTCTGAAATTCCTTATATAGGAAAAGGACAGACGTTGAAAGTCTACTTCCATTACGCTATATTTACCTGTGGCGATAAGATAGTTACTCTTACCGAATACTGGAGAGACGAAGGACCCTGGAGAATTTCCTCCAAGGATTCGATGTACTCTATGGCGTTCCTCAGGATCTCCACCTTGGGGAGTCGCTGTCCAGGATTTGGACTCGCCCGCCTTTTCAAGGCTTCGAACGCCTCGTTCACCTGCAGGATGTAACAAATCTATCGTAAATTTAAAAAGAATAAAAAATGAGTACATCAATACGTTGACTGGCAACTACGAGATGGCTCGTAGATCGCATTATTTTCTAGGAAGCCAACTGCGAGCTATCTCGTTCTGTGTTTACTTGTCATTTTTGTGCTGATTAACATAATAGACGATAAAATGTACAATATAAATTTACAAATACAAAAAATTATAACAGTAATTATAAAAACAAAGCACTCAATAAAAGGCGTAAATGTTATGCACTCTAAAATTTCTGAGATAGCACTGAGGAATACGAACGCGTATCTATGATTCAATTTTAGGTCGAGACACTCGTGTCTGTGCGAATTAACTCGTAATTAGCTTCCGCAAAGAGATTGCTGCCATATAGAGAAGCCATCTCTATAAGATAATTCGTTTAACTTTTCTTTTTTTTTCTTTTTTTTTCTCTTTTTTTTAATGCTTTTTGATTATAACCATTCACTAGAATTAGAGTTTTAAAAAGTATAATGTGATTAAACCAAATTGTCAATTTAGACTAGATTTCTGAAAATTTCAGTGGCAATCAAAATTGGTTATTTACAAATTTAAATTTTTTTTTTTTTTTTTTTTTTTTTTTTTACGACAAATTTAAAAAACTGACCTCATGTAAAGCTTATCTACAAGTATCATGGAGGGACAGGGGCAGGGCCGATTAATTTTTGTAAATTAAAATATAACAAATCCTGTTCATCCTATTGGTACTTAAAATATGACTATTGTAGTTAATATAAGTCCAAACGAGAAGAGAAAGGGGTATAGGATCGGGCAAGGTAAGCCCCAATAATAGTGCGCTATTTTTTTAAAATAATAAAACATTAAAAAAAAAAGAATTTTAAGTTATTCACTTATATTTGATGAGCGAAAAATAATTCCCTACATCTAAAACATTTAATTTGAGTTTCAATTAGAACTCCATTCATAATAAACCAATTAAACTGTTAATTATTATACTAATTAACCTGTGTAAAATAATACTAATTGTTAGAATAATTAAATCACTGAGTTGTGTTATGAAAAATATGTCAGTAAGTACTTAAAAAATATCATAAAAAAAAAAGAAGCATTTCTGGTTATTCTCACTCTTACCAATAACTTTTATGTTTTTCCATATTAAATTTATATGTCAAAATTTGTTGGGAAAAAAAAATATATTAATTAAATTGTGCCTAGCTTTACTTTGAAACTAAATCGATCAAGTAAACTTCTACATTTAACACTTCATTTTCGCTTGGTTACTCCAAAACTTCTCTTTTCAATAAAACAAAATCATAATGAGCTTCAATTTAGCTAAAATAAGTATTAAGATAACTAAATTAAAAGAAATTTTAGGTATAAAATTATTATAATAATTACAATCCCAAAGTCCTTTGGATCTGTTATTGATTTTAAACGAGATTTTATTATATATATATAATGTGAGATTACGAGGAATAGTAAACATTACTTTATGGGCGTAGTTTTCACAGTATTCACAGATTATTTATAATAAGTTAAACTTCTCAAATATGGACAACATTTACTTTTACAATAATGATATAATAATAATGAGAACAATACAATCCAATTCATAAATACGAAGAGTGAGACGGACGATTTTAAAATTAATTTTTTTAATTATTATTGTTTAGATACTTTTTGTCACATTAAAGACTGAAGTTTCGAATAAAGTTATTTCAAGAATTGTTTTTGCTACATTCCATTTTTCGAAGAAAAAAAAAATAAATAAATAAAATAAACCAGTGGTTGTGTCCCCTAAGACAGGAAATACTCCAATGCCATTTACAAATGGTCCATAATTAGATATAATAGTAGGTAGTATTTCTTCTTTACCAACTAATACATTTGTCTTCTTCCAACATCTAATACATTATTGATCCATACTGTGTAATTCTCGGACGTTGTCCATGGTTTCTTCCCTAGTTCACTGGTGTTTTCCTTTGTTTTCGGCAGTGATTACCGAAGCGGTTTATTGCTTCTTTGAAAACAGAAATAACAACAAATGGACCATTCTTATAGTTCTAATTTCGCAGTAAGGTTTCAATGGATGAACATGTGCTTTAACTTTGGGGTTAAATAACTCTGGAATACCAATTAGCACTGGAACTCCATAAATTTCTGAAAGAGTAAATATATGCACACGTTGATCCCACTCTAGTATAATTTAGTGTTCAGGAGCCACACAGGGCTGCAAAAAAAAAAAAGTCTTGGAGGACTTGGAAGGAAGCTATCAGTTACCCAGGGGCGGGGAGACGACAGGGACACCAATAACAGTTTAAGGGCGAGAGGAAGCAGCGATTAGTGAAGAGAGAGAAAGTGCCGCACGGCAGCTGTGTCAGGCTAACAGCTGCCCACAAAAACCCACCCCCACCCTCTATAGATAGAGCGGAGCCGGCCCCAGAGGGTTCTCTCGCGATACGTCTTCCCCTGGTTTGTGGGAGCCGCTGAGGGAGGCCTTTGCGTCTACCCGACACCGGAACCGGAAGGCACAACTCCCAAGTCCTCCTCTGGTAGCCGATACAGAGGAAACATGGTGGGGGGGGGGGAGTCGACCATGGTGTCAGTCATGCAGGACCTACGTCAACGAGTCCGATTTCCCATGTTCCCTCTGAATGCAGACTAATTTACTAGAGATAATGAATCATAAAAGAACAAAAGCCGGCTAGAACAAAGCTGTGAAAAGAAAATGTCGCCGAGGATGACTTGGAGAAAGATAAAAGTCACTTAAAATTTTTGGAAAACAAAGTAAGCAACAAGCATAAAATATTAAATATCTATTTTGTAGTTATTGGTCCATATTTGATAAGTTCAAGTAATATGACTGCTGTACTGCTAAAATATTTTTAAGCAAATTTTTGCCTACAAAACAACCTTTACTGACACCGGAGGTGTCACAATCATCAAATCAGATGTGTTGCATTGAAGTAACAAGGATACAATCCAAGGAGATACAAGAAATTTGTGCGTCAGTATATGTGGTTTTATCGATTACTGTAAGAAAATATATATCATGGTTTCTGAATTTATTGAGCCTTTTTAACAACTGATTTCTGTTTAATTTCCCAAACATAATTATAAACTTTTTCATTCATAAACTCTTTCATAAACTCTTTTGAACACTTTCAAAGTTAATATTCTGGAGATATATTTTATAAATGATTAGATGAGCATATTTTATGGAGTGCATTTAGTTTAGCAGATTTCCATCAAGAAGATAACCATGCTATTCGAGTTAATATGACTTGAATTTTAAAATTTTCTGCTATACTTCACCAACTATAAGATAAAATAAAATAAATTCTATGAGTGTGCATTTATGTCGCACGAGCTCTAGCTCTAGAAATTAATTGCCAATATTTAATATAGGAAGACCAAAATCGTAGATCTTTAATATTATTGTTTATATTAATTAAGATTTTTTTTAAATGATAGCTATCCTTTATAAAATAAAATGCCTTAAATTGAGAAGTATTTTTCACAATATTCCTTGGAAAAACTAATAGTGACTAAAATGTTTAAGAATGCAACTAGGCGGTGAGCAGTCCTATCTTTTTTATTAACAGGAAAATAAAATTCGGCAATAGAGGTTCATGTAAAGGATTTTAATACTGAAAATTACTCTCTACAGGAAACCACTCTATTCTAAACACCTATGGCACTGGGGAGACTTTTATTTTTCGATAAGAGTCCTCCTCAACCCTCAGTATTCTCTTGACAAGTCACAGTAGTATGTTATATACAATTCCAGACATTTACATTTACCTTCCTGAGCCTTCGCCTCTCTCGGAGGGTGGCAGCTCTTCTCCTGTCCACACTGGCAGACCGCCGTTTGCAAGTCTTGCAGGCCCATGCCAGGCAGCCTCCCTGGAACAAAATTTCAACATGTCAGTTATATATAATATACATATATACACTATATATATATATATATATATATATATTACATATTCTCCCTTGCTAACACTAAGATATATGGGGTATGAGCTTATTTCTCAATAAAAGGCTGCCCTGTACTTGAACCAACTCAGCCGGACTGAGACATTTAGTTGGATCCATTGGGCAAGACCGGTAACCTAACTGAAATATTATATTTGAATTTAAGGTAAACTACATACTAAATTTTTCTTTATAACATATTTATATATAAAAATGAGTTATGTATTTTTCTGTTAACTTATGTTATAAGCTGATTCGTTGACACTCAGTAATATTAACGGTTGCTATGGTTCTATAATTTTCTGGTACAATTTTGACTTTTCCACCAACCTCTTCCCTCCCTCTCTTACAAAAAAATCATTAGTTTATATGACCGATAATTTAATAATTATATTATAAACCACGTTTAACCTCCTTCCTTATGACAATATAAAGACTCCTTATTACTTAAAAAATGGCCGCTGGTTTGGACTCTCTATTACGGATATCTGATATATGAAATAAGTTCGAGGATCATGTAATGGTGTTGATTAAAATCAACATTAGTTAAACAGACCGATAAATATGATTATGCGAGTCATGGTGGGCATAACCGACCGCTCAATCATACATATTCACAAGATAAAGTTCTCATGTGGATTAGTGAACAGAATCAACGGTATTCCCATAAAATGTATTGTCATTGGACTAGATAACTCTTAAATTTATCTTTTACTAAACTCAAAAATAGATTTTCCCAAAAGCTTTCATCCTGAAGTTCAAAGGTTGTACCTTGCTGAACAAACAGCCTTTGATTTATAAATATTTTATTTGGTTGTGGTTTTTTATCCCACGTAAATTTTAAACAATTTATGAGAGGGAACAGCCTTTGATTTTTGTACATCTGACTTGATCTCTTATGTGAGTAACCAATCTAGAAACATAGCACTTGATCATCCGAGTCTCGTGTCGACAACACTAAAAGATTAACCCTGACTGCTACACTACCGATCTTCCAAGTGGAATTATGTAAAACCCAAATCAAATATTGAATAATAGTTGAAAACCAAAGAACCTGGGTTAAGAAATTGTATCCTTTAATACAAAGGATAAGTTACATTATTAATCACAGATTAAGACCAGAGAAATGTCTGCTAAAAATGCAGTGATGTTAGAATTGTATACAAATCTTTCTATTCTAAAATCCTATTTAGAAGTTTGTCTTGACTGTAAAATCAACTATTTTGTTATCTATTAATCTTATGAGTTAATTACTCAGAAACATATTATATTATAAATTACTTTTTAAGGACAATCTTGGATTGTTGTTTTCTATTAATCTCCAACAAATTCCTTAGTTCTTTTGTTCCAAGTTCTTCCAATAGTGCATAATAGATAAGCATTAATGATTAAACCTTATTTTTAGATAATTTCACGTAGAAAATTGTATTATCATGACTCATCAGTAAAATGAAGTTGTTCTATTCTATAGAAATGTCTATTACTATAAATTTATAACGAACCTAGCTTGGTTCCTAATCAATTTAACAAGTATTCGGAGATTTCACTTGACGAGCAACCAATATTATTCATATATTTGTACATGATCTAGAATCATTTGCAAACAAAATAAAATTAAAAATAGCTTATTCAATTTAAAAATAACTACCCTTCGCAAAGGAATTTGAAGTAAATAATAACATACGTCTCTATGGCTCCTTGGCGCCAAGATGTGTTCTTCACCACTGTCGTCTTCCTCCCTAAAAAAGTGAAAAATTAAATTAGGAAAGTTTATAAACACTAAATATTTATTAAAGCGATATTAGTATTTTTATGAAAACAATGAGGACGGTTTTTCATGGTTCGAATGTAATAATAAATTAATAAAAATAATAATAAGTAATTAAATAATTTGATAAAAAAAATTGAGAAAAAACGAAAACTTACAAGCTGAATAGTGTTACTCTGGAATTCGCAAAATCTGAAAATTTTATTCTCTCAAATACGTATGAAACAATTATAATTAATTTTGGCGTGTATTTTATTCTATTGTATGTGTAGCGATATTGGCCTTAAGTCTTGATTAATCCATTGCGATTTGTACAGTTATATTTTGTTTTTATACATTTTAAGCTTTATAACGGGGTTCACTTAATTTTTAATGACTCAATCAATTGATTATTAAATAGATAAAGGTGATAGCCAATTTTATATTTCTTTTTTTTTATTTTTTTTTTATAACCTTTATTTTCATATTACATTGTGTTAAAAATAAATTAAAAACATTTTGTAACTTGATTACAATGAATAGTAAAAAAATAAATGACATCAATGAAAGTCCCATGAGGAGAGAAGGTGACCAGTGACACCACTCTCAAGTTATTTACAGACTATGTCCCCAGGAGGTCGCGGGGGACATCTTCGTTTGAATCGACGGGGAGGGTTGTAGGGGCTGGAGTTGGAAGACAAGGTCTGTGCTAGTGGATTAGGATGAAATGGCAGTTTACTGTGGAAAAGGCTGAAGCGGGAGGAAATGAGATCCAGAACAAAAGGAATATTAAAATCGTGGTGATGAGAGGAATTGGATACGTAATAGGGAACATTTGCAATTATTCACAGGGTTTTGGATTGAAAGGACTGAAAACCCCAAATTTCTACTCCCTAAGTCCAGATCGGTCGTAATAAGGTTTTGTAAAGCGTCAGTTTGTTTTCAATCGTAAGATTGGATTTCTTATTCATGAGTCTGTATAGAAGTGCATATTGCAGATTGAGTTCTTGTCTTTTAATTTTAGTATGTTCGGCCCATATAACTTTATACTTCTTTGACAGATAAATAGACTTTAACGCAGTAGTGAAAGAAGTTTTGATTGATTTAATCTTTCAATTTAATTGTTGTTTTTATTTTAAGAAGCTAAGATCAGTAATGATTGAGACATGATTCAAACAATTGATCAAGAGACCAATTTATCAACTAAGAAGTGGAGAAAGTGATTTTCTAAAATATTTCTTANTATATATATATATATATTTCAAAGCATTTATAAAAGGAAAACAGTTGAAAAAGAAAGAAACTAAACAGTTGTGTATTTTGCAGCGTTTAAATCTATTTTTCAATGGGATATTTTAAGCGTTTGACATGAATGATAATCATTATGTGTTGGAAGGTCCCTTCTGGGAGGCCGCTTGAGGGAGATGTTTACAACGAGCTAAAACTTCAGCTGAAATTGAGCGATGCTGAACTCCAGACGTATATCTGGCGAGACTGCGTGCCGCGGCAGGTCCGTATCTCATGACGTCAGCTATTAATAACTCCTACACTTGTCAGACTTATGTTTGTAGCTCTTTGCCATGAGCCTGTGGCTTTACCTATAGACCACACAAGGGGTAAAATTAGCACTAGAGCAGTAGAATGGACAGGAAAACAAAACATATAATTCTTCTCATGTTTGAAATAAATGGTAAACATAATCTATTTCTTAATAAACTTTTTATTTTATTTATATTGTGTATTTATTGTTTTTTCTTTTAAAATTATTAAAATAATAATTCAGACAAAATCATTCAAAAATTGTTTAAATCGCAGCTTCTAAAGTAAAAAAAAAGAAAAAAAAAAGAAGGATTTTGACGGAAAAACAAATATTGCTGACATGCTAACTGTCTTAGCAACTGTATCTTAGTGATATTAGTTATATATATGATTAGTCTTGATCCTCATTAAATTTTTCAGTTTCTCGTTTTAGCAGATCACCCTTAAGCTATTCACATTGGTACCATGACACCACTTTTGAGAATGTTCTTGGATTCCCCACCAAAAATATATTAGAGAACCCAACATATATATGAAATATGGAAAGAACAAGAAATATAGGTCATTCAAAAATTATACACATTATACATGAAAGTAACCAAAGAGAAGGGAGTAGAGGAAGCAGACGTTAGAAGACCAAATTAAAAAATCATTAATACATTTCTATTTAGCCTTAATAGTGGTTAATATTGATTAATATATGCTGAAGGGAATTCACATAAATATCATTTTCAGAAGAAAACCGTTAAGGGAAATAAATGTTCAGAAGTGTAAATCGGAGGGTTGAGCAGCACTCATTCTTCACCGGCATCACCGGCATTTTTTGTCTTGAAAGACTAAATGTTCCTTAGAGGATCGGAAGGTAAATTCGGGTGAGATTTTTTATAATTATTTCGGGTGAACAGGTTGTAACACCTAGTAAACCCGATACTAATTAACCATTCAGCCAGATTGGTTTAGGATTTCTGCCGTTTAGGAATTTAAACATTAATAAATGACTGCTTCAATCTCTATTCTTTTTAAACTGTGCTAAATCGCTCTAGGGCTATAGAGGTCGCTGCCATGAATCTTTAATAGAGTGTTACAAGGGTACATCCTTGTCCCTTGCCTTTTCCACATTACAGAACCTCCTCTAGAAATGAGGTTCTTCACAGTTAAATAACCTAGAATCCCAAAGGACTACAGGAGGAAGGTTGCAATACCTTATACATCCAAATTTAAAGTCGATGGATCTATGATGGGGCTTCGATTGAAGTTTTATTATTTCTGGAGCGTACCAGTACGTGCTAGTCCTATAAATGAACGAACTCCTGTCTGGAAATCAATCATTCGGCGGGAATCCAGGCGACAGTGAGTGGGATATCTAGGAGTCCTGTAGTTTCCGGTTCACAACTCCCGCCTAATTATAGTGGGTGCCGCCATTCGAACTGTTTTGGCACTTCTTTTTCTTCTCCCCCTGAAAGAAGACATCAATCAATGGGTGGAGGAGCGTCCCCAGTGTCCACTCACCACCGGATGATGAATGGGGGACTCTAGAGAATGCATCCCCCACGCGCCCACATATGCCAAATCCACAACCCACTCCTTCTATTTGTGTCCTCTGTCTTCTGTCACTCCTTGCTCTTTCTGACGTTGCACTGCTTTAAAACAGAGTCGTCCCGCTGAAACGTCGTCATGGAGAATATCAATTTTTCACGGATAAAGGATAGCACAAGTAAATTAACGCCCGCCAAGTGGGGAGAAGAACAAGAGTTCCTCATTTTCGCTTGACGAAAAAATAAATAGATTTAAATAAATTAAAAAATATTCATATTTCCAAAAGAAGTGATCCTCTTGGTCAAATATAACTACAAATTATTTAGGGATTTCAAGGAAAGTAAGCCTATAACTCAGGAGGTACGTAAAGAAAAAATATTTCCCATACTTCTTTAAAAATAAAAATAAATAACAGTTAATGTCTAATTTTAGCTGGAGGGGGTAAAGAGATGGCTAAGGAGAAAGAGTGAGGGAGGCTCACAAGATGCATTGTTTGTTGCATTCTTAAATACCTTAAATAATTTGCGTAAAAACTGCAAAAAAGAAAAACACCTTACACCAATTATTTCTTAAAATGTATTGATATTGAAGATTAATTCAATGTTCCTTTAAACTGCCATTCCCCCTTCATTTGAGTTCAGCAAATAATTAATTCCAAATAGCAGGCATAAATACTGCTTTTAATATCTATATTTTAAAAATTGTATCCCTGATATGCGTTTTTAAAATATATTAAAGGATATAAAAATATTTATTTGAATAGTGCAGGGAGCTAGAAAAAACTCTATCTCAGCCGGGGAGGTAGAGAGTTTTTTTCTAGCTCCCTGTACGATTCAAATAGATAATGAAATGTAGAATTACTTTACCACAATTCCATCATGGTGTGGATGTAAAAATATTTTATAAAAATCCGTTTAGATAAGGAAGGTTAAGCCAAGGGAACCGTGGTTTATAACTTCTGAAAGGGGACTTATAAGGCGATCAAAATTTAAAATTTTAAAACAAAACATCTTTGTAATTTGTTTCGATATGGATTTTTCTAAAATTTATACTCAATAAAGTTTATACGAAAACACGAATAAATTACTAAATTGTTCTTAAAATAAAAAAATAAAAAAATAAATAAAATAAAATAAATAAATAAATTGAAGGGGATATATAATGTTGCTGGACTTCCTTATTGTGCCTTTTGTAAAATTAACGTATCATATGCTATAGAATTATATTTTAGTAGTAGTAGTAGTAGTAGTAGATCATTGAAGGGCAATCGACTTCTAGGTTATTACGCCCTATAAATACCCTTTAATATGTTTACTATAAATTAGTTAATAAAATACAGGAATCAGGATTATTTCGACCACTATAACAACCTAAATAAATGGATTTTTTTAAAATTTAAATATTATTATTATATATTTAATAAAT
>KZ807966.1:77086-88143 GCA_000696205.2 Oncopeltus fasciatus
TATATATATATGTATAATACGTTTTTTCTGGCTTTTAAAGGAAGAAACATTAATTGAAGTATAGCAAGACTAGAAGTTTTAGGAAAATTTATGCGCTTTAATTATCATGTTTTTATTTTGATTTATTTATTTCCAAATCCTTTTCTGTAGTCTTCTAGTGACATGTATACCTCCTTAGCCAAAGTGTACTTGAGTGATAGTTTGCGAAAGAAGCTGGAGAGCGGCCAGGACGAGCGGTTGCCAACTGTCCCGAGAGGGGAATCAAACATCCCCGCGATAAACTGTTCAGAGAGAGAGGGCGCCACAGCCAGAGGCGGGGACCTCTTTACGCCCCCTCCCCCCACCCTTGTAGATATATCTCTACAGGAGTGTTTGAGGGAGTTTACGGGGCGGTTATCTTCCGAAGTGTAAGGGCTGATTCCCATCGCTAAACGGTGCATCTAAATAGCGGTACGACCTGCACCATGTTGAATTGTATCACTCCTTCGGGTAGCAACAGCTTGGGCTTCACTGATATGTATTTCAGTACTTCAAAGTTAAAATTCCCCCCCTTAGATAAATTACAGATAGATTTCAATGTGATTTCGAAAATAAATTAAAAAATCTGAGAATCAAAATTCTTTTTTTATTTTGTACTCTCATATATTATCATGAATGCAGTTCGGATTCAGGTCTGGTAGGGGATCGATCTCGCTGGGCTCTCTTCAATCTTACTTCCACTAAATTATCTTTTATAAATAAATATAAATTAACAAAATACTAAATCTAAATCGGAATTCGAATCACTGCAACAAGACGGGTAAATATGATGACTAACATATGTGTGTGCACGTGCTTGTTGTAAACGCACTGGCACATAGGCAGTAAACGGTTGAATACGGCTGAGAAATATTATAATTTAATATCTCAAATATATTTCTTATAGATTCAGTAAAATATGTTGTCTTCCTGAGTTTTTAATAAATAAAAAAGCAATAAAAAAAAAAAGCAGGATGACTATGGTATATATTTTACTGAACCTATCAAGTTCCTAACCTGCAATATCACTCCTTTTTAGCAATGAGAAAAATACATAGAATTAAATTTGTTTCAAATGTATTTTTCATACATTTTTATCCTCTAGCGCCTTTACGAAAGACGCATATTAGGGAAAATATTGTAGAATGTAACATTAATGGTTGGAAGGACCTCCTTATTTTTTAAATACAGAAACTTAATTCGGTATTTAGGCTTTCAAAATAAATTTGTTTTTGGTAGAAACCGAATGATGGAGAGTGGAATTTTAGGGGAAGTCTAAAATTTAAAAATGTAAATTTCTACCAAAGACAAACCCGCTTAACAATTTACAAAACGAAGTTCAAATATGGAATTCAATTCATATATTTTAGTAGCAGAGGGGCCCGATCAGCGCTCTATCTTTAAACTCTTAAATATCTTCATTAATATGGATTAAACACCGTGCTTTATATCTCCTGCTTTACGGGCCGGTATGTATCCATTGCACCCCCTCGCATAAATTGTTTAAAATATATGTGGGATGATACACCACAACTAAATTAATATTTATTAAGCTTTAATGTGAAAAATTCCTTTAGTAGATAAAAAGGAAGTATAATAGAATTGTATGTAACGGAAGAACAAAAATTATAAATTTACCTACTTTATGGTCGAAGTATTTTTAGATCAAAAGCTGAATAACAATAAATGTACAATAAATATTATGTATTTTTCTCCTGCGTTCTAGAAAACTATTTAAGATTGTAAACACGTTTGAAAGCAATTTGTCATATTTTATTTCTTATTATATTGTACTAATAATTTTATAGTACAATATAAAATAATTGTTTTAATTTATGAGAAGATTGTGATGAAAACTCAAAATGATAACAGGCACCATAGATACTTTTCGACACGTTACCCAACTTACACGCTTCGGTCCTATTTACTTAATAATAAAAATCACAATAGAGATAAATTTTCTACTTTCATACAGTTTTAATGGTACTTTTTTTTTTCAAAATTACTTAATTTAAAGACTAATAATAAACTATTTTTCCTAAGAATCAATATATTTAAGTAGAATTGAATTAAATTGAGTTGAATATGTTAGTAAGCATTGAATTAGCAGCTAATATATCCCATCTTGTTTACGAGAGGTTGTTTTTTTAGCGAAACACGAATATATAAATTTGAAAGACAGAGATTAAATTAAAATACATTTATAAAATATTAGATTTTACTGTAAATTTTCTTTTCAAACTATGCGATTTCGCAGATTAACGCAAAAATTTGTTTTTAAATAATCGTTTCACTGCTATCTTCTGGGAAACTACGCTTCTCTGCCACCTAAATTTTCACTAAATTGATAATCCCTAAATTGACCGAACTGAAACACAACAAGCTAAACTGAAGAAAAATTCACACAGCTTGATACCATTACTCACACACATCACTAACTTCAGCTAAAATGAGAGTAAGGGTTATAGCAAGTTGAAGATGAATACCCTTACATAAATTACAGATAGATTTCAATGTGATTTCGAAAATAATTGAAAAATCTGTTAATTAAAATCCTTTTTTTGATTTTATACTCACATATTTTATTATGAATACAGTTCGGATTCAGATCGGGTAGAGGATCGATCTCGCTGTGCTCTCTTCAATCTTACTTCCACTAAAATATATTTTATAAATTATGGTTATATAACTGTCACCTATCACTTGACATTATATTATTATTTATATATATATATATATATATATATATATATATATATATATATATATATANATTTTATAGATATTATTTCTGTAGATGGCGTATTTTTCTGTAGATTTTATTTTTTGGGCGTATTCATTTTAATGGCTGGAAATTCTGTCTATTGTCGTACGCGACTGACCTATATATATATAATAGGATGAGTGTATGTATGTAACGTATGGACTTTAAAACGCCGATTTTGATGAAGTTTTCAGGGAATCCTCAGAATATTCAGGCGGGTGACACTGTGAAGTCTGATTTTTGATTTTCGGTCTGCGGGCGGAGGACCGTGGAAAAATCAAATTTTTATTTCCAATTTGTCTTAAATACACGTGTTTCTTTTGTTTATTGAGTCTATAAAATTTTTTATGAAAAAACTTTATGATAGGTATTCCACAAATTTTTATTTGAAGGCCGTAAATTTCGTTAAAGCTTTATTTAAATAGTGTTATACAACACTAATGTTTGCTTAGGGCCAGCAACGCACTAAAAAAAAAAATTTTGGCAAAACGAAGTTGCCGGGTCCACTAGTATAATATAAATAATAATGTATATTAATANATTAATAAATATTATTATTTATATTTACATTACTTTACATTATAGGTTTAAACCTTCATCCAAATAAATTTGAATTAAATGAAATTACTGATTTTCTGAATTACCTTAAAGCATTCTAGAAAATATAACTCAACAATACGGAAATACAGAAACAGTCAAACATAAAAATATATTTCAATTGTGCCCATCAACTGGTTCATAGCACAATGAGATGGTCAACATTCACTATTATGCTATAATAATATTAATACCCAAAACAATAATAATAATAAGAAGAGTAACGAAAACAACTAAAATGACCTTATTATATGTCAATAATCACTACTTTTTCAAAGAAAAATAAGATTATAAAAACATTGATAGATTTAATTAAATAAAGCATAAGGCTCATGAATTTTAACGCATATTTGAAAAACAAAGAAACAAAGAAGAAATTTAATTGTCATCTCTATTGAAAAGATAATAAAAATAAATAATAGACAGAGTAAATAATCTACATTTTTAAATATTAAAAAGGAACTTACAAAGCACTTTTACTGAGAGCAAATATGAAATAAATTTGAAAGATAATAAAAATAAATACCAGACAAAAGTAATTATTTTTAAAAAATATTGTTTCAGAAATTGTNTAATATATAAAAAATATATGATTACATTCTCATGAGCTCATATTATAACTACAATATATTATTGGTTTAGCATTAAATTTATCCGCTAGCTTACACATTTACTTTATGAGAGAATTGGAAAATTTTGGTTCTTACGAATGGCACCAAGAAGTCATTAATTTTCATGGTTCGTTCGCATTAAAAATTAAACAAGCTCATTGACTTACTGTCGTTAATGAAGCCCTTCATTATTTTATCAAGAGGTAAAACAATGTTTTCGAATCATAAAAGATATCCCTTTATGACATCTAACAAAAGAATTGGGAAGCAGTAACTTTGGTAACAACCAATAATAATGGTCTCTTAAAATGTTAAAAGAGAACAATACCAAATGCTTATTGAAAACACCCCGAGGACAAATATGACTCTCAGAGCTTATGATTTGGTCACCCTGGGAAGCTTATTATTTCCTACCAAAGACCGAATGAAAGATTATCCTTCTGCAGAGCGTATAACATCAAGAAACACATATTGACATTAAAATATAAACAATTGTCCCAACACCAATTACAAATATAATTCAAATCGAACTACTATAGCTAGAAGAATATTTTATTGATTTAGGAAGGTCCCAAAAGCAGCAATGGCCCGAAAAATATTTTTTTGCCAGATATAGCAAAAAAGTAAAAGAACAATATTTTTGATAAACAACACATTTTTATCTATTGCTTAAATGAGGTGATACTAATGCATGCCAGCACTATTAATATATTCCTGAGTCATTAAGAATTAATGTAGTTCCTTAAGAAACGCCGAATCAACGAAATGGTTGAAGGAGTCGAATGTTTTTTTTTTTGTTTTTTTTTTTATCATTATAAATGCTGGTCTTTTGATTAATACTTATTTAAGAAATTCTGCATTGCGTAACATAATTTTTTTTATTCAAACATTTTAGAGAAACCTATGAGTTTAGCTTTAGTTCTATAATCTGATAATTCATTTTTCGCTTGTTTTTTTTTTAATTATAATCAGTGTAATTTCAGCTTCTTCCTAGTTCTCTGGAAATACACTGGTCGGAGAAAAATATAAAACAAGCGTTTATGTTGTTTTTTTTTGGCGACTAAAAGTGCTACTATTGCAAATTTTAAATTGATAAATTATCAACTTTTTAATTTAGAAACAGCTTATAATGCATCATGAGTTTAATGTAAAAAGGATTCAGGTCTTTATTTCACGGATCATATTCCTTTCGTACTATGCAACCTAAATCATAATCGGATGATAGATGGTTAAATAATCTACATGAAAAATCTTCAAAATATTAAATTTTCTCGTTTTTTACTTGCCAAAATATTTATAAAAATAAAGCCAATTTCAGTAAATAAGCATCTTTTTTTACAAAAAAATAAACCTTACCTATATTACATATACTGCTTGACCATATTTTTACATTTGCTATGTAGTTTTGTATATTCCTTAAAGAAGATCATATAATAATAATAGTAATATATTTTCTTTCTCGTCGGATTCTTTCAGTTTCAGTTCACGTATAATGTCATTCGTAAATCAGATTGAACAATTTTATTTTAGACATTTTTGAATGCATAATTTAAAGGTGTATAAAAGTGGTCCGCCTACTTTTTATATCCAACGCTCTATAAATGAGATCCAACATATCTTAAGTCAATAAATACAAATTATAAGAAACAATACGACAGCATTTTTGGGAGATATTTCAATGGCACTTTGGCTATTAAAGTTAGATGATAGTTATTCCCGAGTACTATGTAACTATATTGATACATTAATCCGATTTTGCTTGTTAAGATACTCTTCCTTTTTGCGTTACAAACTTGTTTACAGGAACAGCAAAAAAGAGCACGCGCAAACTGCGTGGGCGCAAGAGTTTTTGAGAATTTTAATAAATAATAGAATATTTATAACGGATACATAACACCAAAATACAGCAATGAAATATATGAAATACGAATAAAAATTAAAAAAAAAGGGGGGGGGGCACATGTAAAATTTATTAATTTGACGATTTGCTATATGAACATCCACATGAAAAATAATTAATAATTACCGAATAAAGAGCGCTTATAACGAATATTCCTGTGGGGAGGGGGGAGGGGGGTTCATTACATACATCTAAACAGGAACAGAGAAAATACCAAAACATAAAAAAAAAGTCCTTCATATGGTATATAACAACACGAATATTAACTGAAAGTAAAACAGAGAAAAGAAGTGAAGAAAAATGAAAAATAGATGGCGGCTACTTCAAATGTTTTATAGTTTTCTAATCCATAGCTTGATTTTGAGAATGTGTTTTTATCGCAGCCTACACACCATTATTCACCCTTAATCCTAGGCTGAAAGGGGCCTGGAAGAAGTGATAATGGCGCCAAATTCAAAGTAGTAAATCAGTCTACGTATAAATTCAGTTTAATAACATTTTGACTTTATACGTTGGCTATTGGCGCCATTTTGTAAAATTTACCTTAATTCAGGTTAAAACATAAAGATAATATATACAGACTTTACATACTACAATTTACCAAATTAGTGATCTTCCCTCCATTATATATGTATATATATTCATAATCCAAGTTAAATATCTTATATGCATGTATAATAAAAAAATATACATGGAAAATTTTTTTTAAATTTTATTTATTTATCACATTCTGCTCAAATTAAAACATCTTGAATAGAGAATTTTTGTTTTGGTTCGGTCAAGGTTTATCTAAAAGTACCATTTAAAATGTATATTTTTTTAAATTGTATTTTTTGGAATAAAAATTCCCTACTGATAATCCCCACGGCCAGGAAGTCTCCATTTCAACTTAAAAGCAATTTTTTATTTGATTATAATTAAAAACAAAGAACAATATAAATATAACATTCATAAAGATAACGTGACACCACTCTTAACGAACACCACTAGTCTTAAAGCTAGGATTTCGGGCTTCAAGAGAGACCAAATCATCATTTACTTTAATAATAAAATAATTATTTTTGCTCGTAAAAATTTGAGTACGTTCAATTGCCATCGAAACTTAGAATAGTGCCATTCTAGACAAACGCACTTAAATTTTAAAGCTTTTCTACTGTTTGTAAGAAAATTAAAACTTTTCTATTTTTATTTATTTATAGATTCTTCCATTTTTAATTAAAATGTCTCTCAAAGAAGGAGGGAGGTTAATACCAAATCAGGGCCAGCTAAGGCTCATACCTAGCCAGTAAAACAGTATAAAAAACTAAAAGGTTATTTCCACCACCAATGATTATAGAACTATCATATCTTCTTTTATCCGTCTTCATTGGTTTCTGATTGAGAAGAAGATGGTGTGCAGAAACGAATGAAGACGGATAATAGAAGGTATGACAGCATAAAAATGGCTGAAAAAGTATAAATATTATTAAAAAAATATTTATTATATTTGAGGAAAATAAATAATTAATACTATTTACCGTTTCTTCTTCCGGGTTGGACCGTGTCAAATTGTTGTTATTTGCCGAGCTTTCGCACATCATGTGATGGCTTCTTCAGGACTGAATAGAGAATGAGAGTTGTAAAAAAGCTAAAGAAGCCATCACATGATGTGCGAAAGCTCGGCATCTATCAACAACTTGACACGGTCTAACCCGGAAGAAGAAACGGTAAATACATCTGACGACCGTCGAAGCCTACGTTAACAACAATTAACACTATTGTTTAAAGGTAGCCCTCTGTCAAGCATTAATCCAGAAAAGGACAATTATATTTACACGGAGGTAATAAATAAGGCATATGAAACTTACAGTGTACAGGGCCTGGTGGGAGGCGGGAGCACACGCCTGTTCCAGGTCCGGCATGCTCACGGTAACTGAGTCCTCCCGGTAGTCGGGGCGGGGCCAGTGGGCGTGGCGTGGGAGGAGCCAGCCATCGGGGTGGGGTGGGGACACTCCTCTCCCAGCCCTCCAGCCACCCTGCAGCATGTCTCTAATGGGATAGATAATCCCCGTCAGAGAGAGAGAATGCTCTGAATTGTGTTATATGGCGGGAGGGGGGGGGGGGGGGGTGTTGACTGAAACACCATCCCCTCTTCCCCGGCCCCCACTACCTTCCGCCGGCTAATATGGTATCTATGCCAATCACTCATATTTTGTGGAATTAAAAAAATTCACCAAAAATCCACAATAAATGTGAAGAAGGATAACGCTTAATTTCTTGGAGATACATTGTCTAAACTATTAACTACCCCAGAAAATAAATCAGCAAAGATATGCTTCTTTTATCATTTTTATTAGTGATAAAAATGATAAAATACTAACTGATAAAAAATATATATATNGTTTGCGATTTGCTTATCCTGATATATATAATTTTTTATAACTTTTACGATTACTCTGGTCTAGTACAATTTTCAGGAATATATTTAAAATTTTTTTTTTTTTTTACCATTTTTAATATGACTTAAAAATTATAAAATCAATGATCAATTTTGTGATATTTATAAAAAAAAATGTTTGTATTACTTATATAAATGATAACGATTAAATGTCATCTAATAGATTATTGATTTTAAAATGAATGATTTATATGTTGTTTACATAGGCTTCGACGGTCGTCAGATGTATTTACCGTTTCTTCTTCCGGGTTGGACCGTGTCAAATTGTTGATAGTTGCCGAGCTTTCGCACAACATGTGATGGCTTCTTCAGGGCTGAGTAGAGAATGACAAACAACTATCAACAACTTGACACGGTCCATCCCGGAAGAAGAAACGGTAAATAAATAATAATTAATAAATAAATTGTAAAAAAGTTTTTTGTGTTTATTTTAATACTTGGGGAACAGAAAATATATTCTCGAAATAAATCGAAATACATACATACATATATGTGTGGTTAGCGTTGTGCAAACGCATTTAAACCAATTGATTTGCCTAGTTTGTAAATATGTATTTTTATTAAAAATAATTAATAATCACAAAAAAGCAATTAAATATGTTCATAAATATTAATTTAGTTGTGGTTTATTTAGTTGTTGTTTAAATTTTAAACAATTAATGTGAGGGATAATAAACCACAGCTAATTATCGCATTAATTGTTTTAAAAATATTTATATGAATTATCTGATGTGGATGTAGATAATTATGAATTTTCTGTTCATATTTAAGTGGGTGTTATTATAATAACAGACGTTATTTTAGATACCCATAATGTTATGTCATTAGGAACTTTATATTTATGTTTTACATCCAGTAACATACTGTAATTATTGTTATTTAAAGTACAAGTTATATATTTATAGGCATATTCTAATGTTTTTGTTTTATACACATATATATTTCAATATTTTTCTTTCCTGTGTATTTTTATCTTGTGATATGTAGAATAATTCTATTAATATATTTTACTATCGATATTGCATTGTTGGTTTTTTTTTCATCAATATATATCAATATACTCCCTATTGGCTGTAGTGTTCATATATATTTCCTTGTGTGTTTCAATGTGAACTACAATATCTCAGTCATCATTATTATTTAGTTTAATAATTGTTTATGGAATATGTTTTAATAAGTTATAAGTTTTTATAATTGTATTTCCGACATTTTGTTATTTCAAGTTTTTATTTTCCTAATATTTGTTCTTCTGGCTTTAGTTTTATACATTATTGGAATGCTCTGCAGGTTGTACCTCTTGAAAGATAAAATTTAAATTTTTGAAAACTCCCCTTAGTAAAAGAGAGTAAAGAGCTGTATGATTTTGGGCTAGCAGTTTGAAATATTATTTGTAAGAAATTTCTATTTGAACTTGATTAGTTGTTTAGTAGTAGATACTCAAGATTTTATTTTTAGTGAAATTTTTATGAGCCTAATTCCTTCGGATTGATTGGTAAATGAAATGGTTACAAGGAATCTGGCTTAATTTTAATTAATTTTTCTTCATTTAGATAATCTACGTTAGTTCCTATCTCCCCAAGTTGGAATAAATCATATCACCAGCAACACTAAGAACTAACAAAAGTTTTTTTTTTTTTTTTTTTTTTAATTCTTTATTTATCAGGATATTAATTTAATCACTAATATTACCACCTCAGAATTTAATTTACTCAATTAAACTCTACAAAAAACTAAATATTGTGCAACTAAGTACCTTTAGGAGGAGGAGGATGAGGGATGATTTCGGACGACTGCAGCTACTAAGGCCCTAGCGTCCGAGTCACCAAAATATCAAGTCATTAGGAGTAAAATCAGAAAAACAAGTTTATATAAGCCTGAATATGCCTAACTCCTTTATAAAATGCATTACTCCGGCTGTATTAACTTCGTCATTTCCCAAAGAATATTTCAATTCTCGGGAAAGGAAGTGTTTAACTCTAGTCGTGGAATATGTCGGGCATTCACAGACTTTATGTGGAACTGTGGTGTTGACACAACAAGCAGCACATACAGGAGGAAAACCACACTCAAACAAATATCCGTGTGTAAACCGCGTATGGCCAAATTGAAGGCGGGCCAGTACTTCGCGTCTGCTGGAACGCAAAGATGTCAACCACTTGACTGGGCCCTGCTTTATACCTTTAGGTGTTGGAATCTACCATGACCAAAATACTTCAATATTACCACTCACTTTTGCAACAGAAATTTACATATACCATTTATATATGACACACACAAAAAAAAAAAAATTTTGGCAGATCTAAAGCTAAGTTACGTATCCTAAAATATAGACAATTGTGAAATTTTCCTTTAGAATAGTGTATATTGGCCGCCATTATAAGATTTAAAATCTATAATACAAATACATTACTACTTTTCATTTTTAATATTTTGGAAATAATTAATATTATCAAAGTTTTACTCATCAGTATTTTGTGAGTAATTTTTTTTTTATCTTAGAAATCCTTACTCCTTATTGATAAAAAAAATATCCTCTGAAAAATAATCCATCCATAGTAATAATTTATTCAGTTCAGGTTGACAAATTGGCTGGAAAATGAAAGAGAAAAATATTCTCGAACTGCATCAAGTCGCAGAATTAATCTTTGCTAATAGACCCAATAGTTTGTGAGTTGCAAAAATTTTCTAATTTCACAAAATATAATTATAAAAAAAATTTACTTAAATAAT
>KZ807966.1:88191-122865 GCA_000696205.2 Oncopeltus fasciatus
TTATTTATTTAAAAAAAAAAAAACACTAAATGTAAGCTAGAAACAAATCTAAACGGAAAAAGTTCCAAATTAACTTTTTGAAATTAGAGAAATTCAACCAGGAATAACTTGCATATGTGGGTGCATGTGTTATAGGCTAATATCTCCGTAAATATTGAGTTTGCGATTTGCTTATCCTGGCCAGAAAGAAAGCAGCTGTGGAAGAAGTCTTTGAACTTAGATCATATGCTACTAAAAGCTGCTGATATATGATATGTATTAGTAAATTGGTTAACCCTATTATTCATTTGTTCACTTTGACTATAGCCTAAGTTCACCTCCATAATTAAACCTTCTGAAGTCTATCCAGCTTCAATTACTAGGCCCAACAACTTTAGTTGCACGATGTAAAATAGCATTATGGCCGAAGAAAGGGTATGTACTCTGAAATTATACCAAGAGAGACCAAACTGTACAATATTCTTATCAAGCCCGTTATCATCAAGGGATTTGAAACATATTGACTACCATCATATGTACAGACTGCCAAATTATAAGTTTTTCAAAGTCAAATAGTCAAAACATAGGATGCAGTCAAAATTAATAGAAAATGAAAGATTATACATACTGAAAGAAGCCATACTGCAAAACCGGGAACTATTTAATTATATAATAGCAGTAAGGAACAATGGACAGGTAGTTTGAATGAATGAAGAGAGATTGCAGAAGAATATTGTGAACATTGTAATCGTGGAAAAAAAGAATAGAAAAAAAAGTAGGGAGAGAGAGTAAAACTGTGAATCCTCTCTTTTCTCTTTTGTTTCCAAAATTAGAATGTTCACAATTTTCTTCTGCCATCTCTCTTCATTTATTCAAACTATATGGACCTGCTCATTATTCCTTACTGCTATTATGCAATAACTATAATTATAGAATAATTAGTTCCTCATTTTTCTGTATAGCTGCTTTTAGAATGTAATAATCTTCCAGGAAGTAGAAGAAAGTAGAGACGGTTAAAGAGCATAGTCCAGAAGGACCAGCAGAGACCGGGAATAAAGTTAAATAAAATTAATATTAATGTGGGAAGGATTGGTCGGGGATTCGATCTTGGGATTTGAAGAAATAAGAACTAATTTTGTAGAGCAAACAAAGTTTTTATTGTGTCCAATGTGAGTCATGATTTAGATATCTTAGAGCAGGTGGCTCTCTCATTCTATTGCTCTGAAGAAGGCCTAAATTTGGGCCGAAACGTTTGCAACTATGCAAACTTCTTTGATTATAAAGTAAATTTTATTTCTACAAATTCCAAGGCCGAATCCCTGACTAATATCTCTTCATGAAGTTCTACAATCAACCTCCAAAGTAATATTTAATCTTTTGAAGAAAAAAAAAACAAGAAAAAAAAAACAGGAGAGCCTACAGCAAGCTGTAGTTGAATGGGAAGCCGAGCTAGAAAGGAAAGGAATGACCATTAATGCCAGATAAAGTAAAATAATGCACATTGGCCGGGAACAGAAATACGTTGAGGTGCGCTGCAAAGGTGAAATAATGGAAATGGTGGACTACACTTACCTCGGAACAGTGATATGCAGGAATGGAAAGGTAGACCAGGAGATATCCAATGGGATAAAGAAGGCGAACTCAGTTTACTACCACCTCTGCAACACAGTTATAGAGAAAAGGGAGGTGCAGAAAAATGTAAAGCTACATATCTTCAAAGCTGTTTACCTACCTACCTTCCTATATGGAAGTGAAAGTTGGTTACCAATAGACAAGCACCTAAGCAGAAATTAGAAGTTACTGCAGCGGAAATGAGATACCTCCGTAAAATAGCGAGCCGAACCAGAAGAGATCGTGTCAGGAATGATAAGATTATAGAACAGCTGGGGGTTGGCTCCCTAAAGGATAACCTTGAAAATAGACAACTTAGATGGTTTGGACATCTCTGCCGGATGAATGAGGACCGGGATGCCAGAAAATACTTTGAGGCCAGACCAACAGGAAAACGTCCCAGAGGGAGACCCAGAACTCAATGGACTGACTACATCTCAAGTGTAGGAGAGAAGAGAGGACACAATTGGAATGCCATGAGGGCGCTGGCTTGAGACCGGGAGGCTTGGTTTGCTTGGACTGAGGCACCTCCACGCTGAAAGGCACTAAGGAGGAAGAGAAAGAAGAAGAAGAAAAAAAAATTGTAAAATACAGCAGGACAAATTGTTATATTATTTTGTTATAACATTTTTATTCTATTACGCAAAATTAACTTATGGAAGATCAAGATTAAGTATGCAAATCTCTTTTTTATATCTGTCTTTAGCAAACAAGCATGGAAATTTGGTTTCGTATTCTCCTCAAAGTTTAATCATTATCACTTCAAGATACAAAAATCAAACAATGAAAAAAAAAATAAAAATTCGTCTTGCTTCATTTTCCCCAGGAACAGATTTTGTTGAAATGAGCTATCAAGTGTGAGGGAGTTAAATAAATGTTTAGGCGCTTAAAATCGTCCCAACAGCCAGACCATTGGAAGGGATTTGCATCAGTCAGTATTGTAAAATAGTAAAAAATAGTGAAATGATTGTTATTAAATTTAAAATATAAGTTGATATTTGTCTTTGATTATATAATTAAATATGAGAATGATCTATCAACTCTGGGGGCTGAATGAGGTTTTATATGTCAAAATACCAATATCTTGCAGACAGCTATACTCATTGTACACAGGTACAAGAAGTACAGATGAATTTGTTAAAAACTGCATTTTCTCTTTATTTTCGTCGCATCAGCTTATTTTGGGACAAAGTTGTGATTTTCAAATTCACATCATCCAATTATTTTATTTTATATGTTGTGATTTTACTCAATAATATTAAAGAAAAATACAAACAACATATACATTTTTAGGCTAACTTAAAATAAAAGAAACTCTATAGTGCCCTAGCAGTCAAATTGATACAACAGAGGACATGGTGTTTGTGCACCCTTGTCGAACGCGTTGAGCTTTACATATATTCTTCTCTTAGTTTATTCAAATCCCAAAAGTTATCGTGTTATGAGATGGATTTTCTTTGACTACCGGAGTCTAACTGAATGTAGTTAACCTTCGTTTATTAACCTCTGTTAACTCAATTTGTAATGTAATTGGTTGTTTAACTTCATTCATTTTAATTTTAAATTATATTTATTTTCGCCTTTTACTGCTAGTAGTATTTAATTTGATATTTGCTTGATCAAAACCCTAAGGACCTTACACAAAGGTTAAAACTTTAAAATTCAAATAGTTTTATTTAATTTGCTGCAATTTTTTATTTGTAATTAAATACTTTAAAGGCATTAAAATTTTTAAGAGGGCGCAAGGGTAACTCATTAGATCCGTTCGGATCTCGCAATCCCGCCACTGGGCTAGTTACTCGATAATAGTGTGAATAAAAAAAAAAGCTTTATATTTGCGCCATGGATGTTTAGAATAGTAGATAGTCCCTCCCTCCATGGCCCTAAGTGATTGAAAGGGAGGCTGAAACTTATTAAAATAAAAATAAAAAATTTGTAAGAAAATAAGATACTAAGGAACAATTTATAATTTTTTTATATTTCACTTTCGGATTATACGATCTTAGAATCGTAAAATATCACATTTTTAGGGGAATTATGACTTAGATTTTTCCCTTCAGCTAAAATAGTTAATTTTTTAAAAATAAAACTAAAAATTGTGGTCCCCGAGGTTCTAGACTCCTTGAATGTAAAATTCTTAATTATCACTCTTAATATGTGTTTTTTATATTTGTAAAATATAAATAATTGTTAAAAAATTACATTACACGCCTGTTATATTTTACAAATCTTTATTACTCAAACAATATCGAAATACTATGTGTTTATTATCTCTTTAAGAAGGGTTTCCGGAAATATGTTTATATGAAAGCATTACTACATTTTAAATGAATTATTTTAAGTAAATATAACCTTGTCGTAATTTCTTATGTATAAATAAATATGTATAAAAAATTAATTAATTTATTACATTCTGTTAAATTAAAACATTTTGTAATTTGATCACCACAATGAATTAAAAAAAAATTACATTCAATGTCTATCACATGAGGAGAGAAGGTGACCAATGACACCACTCTCAAATTATTTACAGACTGTTTCCCCGGGAGGTCACAAGGCCATATTCGTTTGAGTCGACGGGGAGGGTTGTAGGGGTTGGAGTTAAAAGACATGGTCCGTACTAGTGGATTAGGATGGTATGGCAGTTTACTGTGGAAAAGGCTGAAGCGGGAAGAAATGAAGTCTTGAACAAAAGGGATATTAAGATCGTGGTGAAGGGATGAATTGGATACATAATAGGGAGCATTTGCAATTATTCTCAGTTAATAAGAAATTCTGAATAAGTAAGGTAAATATCAAATTAGCAATGTAGAAATTCGATTTAATTTATAAAATCCCTAATTTTTAATTTTCTTATTTTAATTTGAAACATGGAAGTAACATAAAATAAAAATATCCACTCCAAATATTTATTTATAGTAATTTATTAAAATATTCACATTTAATGAAATTTTTAGAAAGTATTGGTTTTTACTATTTATGTATGATTGAACATACATATAAATATCAATGTATTTGATAAAGTTAAACGTTCAGAATCTAGAAATCAAGTAACTCCTCACCTCAAGAGTTGTGGCACTGCAAGACATCTGAAATAAATAACCTCACTGACCACTTTCCCCGGGTCGCTGGTCCCCTTGCCAAAATTCTAGTCCTGGGCGGGGCCTGCATCTAGGAGTCAGCCGATTGGCTAGCGTAATGCTCCCATCTGTTGGTTTGAACACTTCCAGTGCAATTTAAAATAAATAAATAAATCTATTAAATTATTTTTATCTCACTAGGGGAAAAATTAAAAAGTTCTACCCCCAAGCAATGATCCATTGATAAAGTTTGGGAAATAATTTGAAATTTCTACTTAAAGCCCAATCGTGATATCTAGGAAGATTTACATTAAGGCTTGGCATACCTGTGTTGACCTTACATTAACTCCGATTTTGCCTAATTCCCCTCAGTTGGTTTTCCCTAACAAAGTGATTTTGTTGTGAGTTTCATGGTCCTATTGGCCAATAAACTCTCCACAAGACAAACGTACAATTCTAAATATGCCAATACACAATTGGAAAAATTAGGGAATTTTCTTCAATAATTCATTACCCCCTCAGTTTGAACACAAATCTGTGTTCTGACTATTTTAAATATAACTGTGTTAACTAACAAGTTGTTTTCTATAACGTTTGTTTTTAATGTGGTATAATGTAGAAAGGTTATGCCACAATAAAATCAAATTGACAGTTTATTTCAATATCCTCATAATAATAGGAATAGAATACGATATTACCTTAAAAGTTGGGTATATTATAAATGGTTGTATGGAAATTAATTCTAGCTATCGTTAGGAAATTCGATATCGAGTTTTCAAAATTGTTATATGTTCGCTGAATAAAAATAATATAATCTTTTGTTAATTGATCCGCTTATGTGTGTGTGTGTCTGTTGGGCGAAATAGTTCACAAAAATATAAAAATCAATATAAGATTAATATGAATAGAGGTTGACCTGGAATCATAAATTTTCTATATAGTAATATATAATAATACATTCCTCCCAATACACTTTTGTTCTATGACAAACGGAATAGTTGACGGGTTATGTAGCGTAATTGCACAATTATGAGTAGGGGTTTATTGTAACCACTCAATTTAATTCAAATATATAGTTATTTTTCGCAAAGAGCAGAAATTATATGCAAGAAATAAAAAATCCTTCGTGCAGGAGCTAAAGTAAGCGAATTTCTCAATATCCTAGTTGATGAGTATTTTTATTTGAAATTTTCATATCTAACTACGCCCTATAGAGTATATAAATTATATATTTTTTTAATAAATATGTCTTGGTTCAATTTCATTACTACATTAAGCTAAATATGACATAGAAACCATAGTTTGTAATTGCACTTAACATTTAAGATAATCTCCGACTGTTATTATTCCTATTTCGTTAAATAATGTCATTCTTTCATTTTACGATGAAAGGTAAATGTAATTGGAAATAAATGAAGGTAAAAGCCAAATTTCATTAAGATAGAAAAACTACTTTTAACCTATATACAACAAAATTGAAATTTACTAAAATTTAAAATTAAAACCCCTACTTTTACTTTATTGATTGCGCTGAGTAATTACTCAATTTTTTTTTCTTTTAACAAAAACTTATCTTTGTTCATTTTCATAGCTCTAAACTAAATATTATGCTCATTTATTGTTGATATAAATATTAAATTGAAAAATATATTTTTTTCTAGTCTAAATTGATATTTCATGTAATCTCCCACTTATATTTGTCCCATTTCAAGACTTAATCTGCCAATTTACATTTAACTGCAATAAACCAAATTTAATTAATGAAAAAAATAACTAATTTTGATTTCTAGGCTGCAAAGTTAAAAATTTACGGTTCAGGTAAACCCCCACTCTTATAAGTTCAATAAACAAACCAGTGTTAAGTTTCATTGATGAGAATTAAATTTTTCACCCACTACATCAAAGAAACATTTTTGACTCAATCTTGATATTGTATTGGGAACTATACTATTGTTGCCTTTAGATTTGCGGAAAACATGCTGAATTTTATATTTAAAAAAAAAAAAACTAAAAAATGTGACCTGTAGAGTAAAATACACGCAGGATATATATCTATGAGAACTGTGAGTGTAACCTCGCCCCCCCTCCCCCTCCAACCCACCCTTAGTCAAGAGCAAATATATGAAAGTGGTCATACTTTCAAAATGTTCTCTCCGGCTTGTAAATTAATTGTCGTTATCTACTCTTAATTATATCCATCTTTTATGTAACATGGTAAATCTGCTTATATTATGCATCTCCTTCGTGACGAAATTTTTATTCGATGGTCTCGCGATCTCTTGGGCCTAAATTTATTAGGAATAAAGTCAAGTGACTTCTTCTCCCCGCTGAGCGACATTTAAATTATTCATTGATTTTGTATGTGTGTATATACATATATTTTTTTACTATAAAAATGCAAGATGTTTTATTAAAGAAATACAATAAACAAAGCTATTTTATAAAATGAAAAAAAAAAAAAAAAGGAATAAAAAAATGACAAAGTACAAACATTTCAGATTATTTGCTTCTTGATATAAGTTATAGTAACCGAAATGGCCTACTGTCAATTGTCCCCCTAGTCCAGTTTCAAATAAAACTTTAAAATTACACAACAAATGTAACAATAAAATAAGATTGCGCTGAAATCTCTAGGCCAATGTTATTGAGTCTTCCCATCATTCCGAGAATCAGTTTATTGATTGTATCAGTGACAGGGAATAACGGATAGGCGGGTCACAATCGCTGAGCACAGCTGTGACAGAACTAAGTGGTTGAGGTACCAAATTCAAACAGACATGGTTTTGGATTACTCCTGTAGAGCTGTATTGATCAATCAGATGACTAGCACCCCTTGGAATCCATACCCCATGACTTCCTTGTTGATCGGGGGTAGTTCTTACAGAATGATCGCGGTGCGCGCTGCGCCAATGGTGGTAAGAGCCCCGTCCACTCTGAGGCGAGCGGCCTGCCGTGTGGGTTTATAGGTAACACATGGTGCACAGACAGGGTCAGGAGACTGTCCTCGTTCCCCACACGTGTCTTCGGACAAAGGATATATCCTGTCGTTCGGAATCACAATGTTTTGTGAATTGGTTCAAAATCAAATCTAAACCTTCAAATGCGACTTGTTCTACGAAGGGCAAATAGCACAAATTAATAACAATAATTCTAACAACAATTATTTATTGCCCGACTAGTTTCGTGTTTTTAGTTGCCTCTTCTATGGGCTTAAAATATATTATACAATTTATAACGATGAACTTACCCCTTCGAAAACTATGTCAAGACTGGGAAGAAACTCCCAGTTATAGTAGGTTTACAAACAATTGATTTCTTTATTCTAATTATCGATTATTCCAATGTAATGAGGTATTGCTTGTGTCAACAATTATTATTTTTAAATAAAATTAAATTTTTAAGGGAGCATTTGCAATTATTCTCAGTTAATAAGAAATTCTGANTAATTTCTTATTTATTTTATTTTATTTTTACCGCCTTTTTCCTATTTTTAATGAAATGAATGCTCCCCTTTATTTTTTTTATTACTATTTACTATATTTACGTTCTAAAACGAAGAATTATTCTCTCCACTGTGAATATTTTTTTAATATTGTCGAATCATATTTTAATGATTTTAAGCGCATAATTTTCATTATAATAAAACGTCCTCTGCCCTGATATTTAAATTAAACATTACACTAATTACCCTCTCTTGCGTTTTAATAATCTCTGAAAGTACTCTCCACAAAAGTAATTCATAATTCTTAAACTAAAAAATCTTAAGATATATACTTTTTAAGATTTTATTGTCAGAGATTTTGTTTAAGTGTATTTAATACATATGTAGCTTAGTTAATTTTTTAAATATTATTTATCTGGGGTTTAAAATTTATATTTTGATCTATTATTGCTTCTAAAAATTTAGTATTTTTGACATATTCAAGTTTTAAATTCTTAAATCTAATATGTGTTGGTCCATCATCATTCATTTTAAAATTCATATAATGTGCTTTTAAGTATTTATTTACTGTTTTCTATGTAATATCTATTTACTAAGAGCTCCAAGTATAAATTTATTACTGAAATGGAATTATTTCCATTGTTTAAAACGTCTAGGGCTAATCTTAAAGAAAGATTGTTTTTTCAATTCAAATTTTTAACAATATCATTAATTCAATTCTTCAAAATTTCAAAGTGTAGGTTAAAATTTGTTTATCAGTTAGAGAAGAATTTGGAATGTGACCATCAGAACATTCCACTTCTATTCCTGGAGCTGGAACGGCAAAATAAAAATACCCTTTGGTGAGATCAAATTATTAGTAGGAGCTGTCTTTTAGGCCTTTCCCGAAGCTCATTTACAGAGGATATAGTGCCCCTATAAACTGTAGTGACATAACCCCCTCCCCCCTCCCCTAAAATGATCAACTTATATTTTTAGAGCTTGTCGATGGGAGAAGGCTGTAAAAGTCAACAGCTAGTAAGGAACCGTTAAAGTAGTGTAAAAATACTTCAGAACTAAAGGGAGTGGGAGGGTATACAGATGGGTATACTATATTTAGTCAGCCTTGCAGTTTAAAATAGCGGGAGGTAGTGGGGAGGGGCGGGTCCATGGGAGGGGCCTACCCCAATGGCGAGAGAGTTAGGGGCTCTGGGGAAGGGTTGAATCTACTAGTGATTGAGATAAATTCCCTACTGCATAATAAATAGTGACGTGGATACATTTCAAAAAATAAGTAGAGGCAAAATGTTCTCCCATAAATAAAATTAAAGAAGTCTGTGTTACCAGAAGTTTCTTAATATACTTGAGACGAGGAAGTAGCTATGATATAATGCTTTATATCAGATTTGTTACAACCGCATGCCGAAGGAATCAACGTAGATATCAGAAATATTTGAGACATTTCTCATTAAAACTATTTTTTATTTTAAAATGCTTATCTAAGAATTTTATATATGCCTTTATAGTTACAACTTTAATTTAAAATATATGAATAAATAAATAAAATAAAAATATATTACTGCTCTCTCTAAACACTATTACTGATACATATAAATTTCATTTTTACAACTTTAACCTTCTTAAAGTTCAACCATATTTAAAAAAATGTCTTATGTCTAAATAAATGCGCACAAACTTTGTAACATCACGGTGAAGGACAAAACAGGCAAGGACTATATATTTTACACTTATAATTTCATATTTCAAATACAAATGATTATAATTACCACAAATAATGACATATTTTTAATTTTTATCATATATAATTATACTATTTTTATTCTTTTTGTTCTTATGGGTATTTCATTTTTTAATTGGAATAATAGAGGCATTAATAATGCGGCAGAACCATTATATTTCTAATGAATCACCTTATCGAATAAATCTTTAATTATTCTGAATTATAAACTTATAATAAAAAGCCTAGTAATAAAAAATAAATAAATTGGACATTTATTTCCTGACTTTTTAATTTTTTTGTCCTTGTTTCTGAAAAAAGATCTGCTAAAAATAAAGATTATATTATAATAATTCCAAAAATGTTTCAAATTAAAAAAAATTAACAAAAAATATCTTTATTAATAAAGGTTTATTATTTTGTTATACGTTGGTTATAGAAAAAAAGAACAACAACTACCTCCTCAGTTTATAAAAATAGTGCTGGACTTCAGAAATATACTTTCTCATTTTATTAAAATGAATGAAAAATGTTCATTTGAATAGAATTACAATAATAGTAATATGATTATTAAAAGTTTTAAGGTATCATATAATTTCCGGAACGCTTTCTCCTGAAGGGTAGCTAACTCTCATTCAGCGTAGCGAAGTCATGTCTAACCCAGGCGAGAAGTAAGGAAGACACTTTGTATTAGTTCTCTCAATGTGCCGTTCAGTAGACTCCTTGTTACGTTCTTTAAGGAACTGTTCAGACAAGCAGTCCACCTTGAGGACCAGGTCCCTAGTAGCCTGCACGAGGAAGGGCATCGCGAGGTCCAGTGCGTCGTGCCTCCACGCTAGCTCGAGCACCACGTCCGGCTGTAGCAGCTCGTAGCACGTCAAGAGAGCCGCTCCGAAGCAGTCGCGCTTCTTCAGGGCCAGGAACCACTCGGCCAACTCCTCGGCCAGTTCTCGACTCCCTGATTCCGCCGCAGTTTCCATCGCCTCCCTGAACAGACCGTTCTCCTTGAACAGCTCTGTACTTCTCCTCCAGGACTTGCTCTTCCTGTACAACATCCCGGCGATCCTCCTCATCTCCAGTAGCTCGCTCTTCTCCAACCTTAGAGCCATCTCAGTCAGATCGAAATTGTCATAGGATTCAATGGATTTCTTAAGCCTCTCATAGTCCTCTTCGTAAATCAATATCGTGTTCAAGGCTTCATTGATTGTTTTGTCGTTTAGATACTGAACAGAGTGTAAATAAGGTTTGGCCATTTGTATACATCCCTTCTCAGAAATATAGCTAACTACTTTTGAATTGTCTAGTTTTGAGGCAAGAGTGATCAGAAAAGAATTCAAAAGAAGGGGTTTAAATTCCAAATAAAACTGAACGGCTTTAAGGTGAAGTTGATGATTAGATACTTTTAGAACTATGTCATTGAAATAGCCTTCCTTCCATGCTTCTGTCGGATGATCCAGCATGATTGCTAGAGCGTTGTCGAAATGTTCATACTTGTCGTAAAGGAGGACAAGCTCCTGCCACAAGTGTGCCTCCTCTGTTGCTCTCACGACTTTGGGGATATTCAGCCGTGTCCAGAACAAATCTAAATAATCTTTCATTTTATCGGGCTTGTACTTGGCATACAATATAGCCAATTGGGTGAACATGCCCATGTGGGCCCGCTCTTGGCTCAATGATACTTCCAGCACACATATGAGTTCAGTGAAATACCCCCTCCATTCGTAGTAGTTTGTCAGTGTGTCCAGCTCATCTGCGTGAATTACAATGCGTAGCGCACACATTTGAGCATATCTAAATTCATTAGCGTCGATGCATGCAAAACATACTTCTTTCCATGTGCTGATTTTGTTAGCCTTCCTTGCGCTTTCAACAGCTCCTTGGAAATCTTTTAGGCAAATTAATGTAATTGCAAGATTTGAGAAATTAGAACTGTTATTATATAGTAGCTTTGCTGCTTCGTACAATTTATGTTCAAAGCACCTGTCGCCGATCCTATTGATATCTACGTTGTTAGGAACGGATATGAAATCCTCCAGTTCTCTCAGTTTGCCTGTTCTGGCGAAGACGTAGACCAACTCGCTTTCTGTAAATGGATTTCTATTTATTTTTACGGCCATGTGCAAATACTTAAGCAAATATTCCCATTCCTCCGCTGATTGTGCGGCCTTAATAACTTCTCCGCAAGAAATAGGATTTTCTGCTCTGAGAAAAGAATTGATGGAATCCTTTATTAATCCACGTTGGAGCTGCGCTTGACCTAATATAGTCCAAACAGATGGTTCATTGCAAGCCAGGGCAAATTCCAGTCCGTCTTCCAGATTTTCTTTTTGATTTATTAATATACTTAGTGCCGAGTCGTTTATATGGAACTTCTTGTATATTGCAAGGGCTTCATCGTATAGATCATTATTAACCGCGATATTGGCAATTTCTTCAGCTGAGTAGTTATCGAACTTCTCAATGAAGTCCATTACTTTGGGCCGATCAACTTTAATAGCGGTCAATATGATGAGGTTCTGAAGATTAGCCTCTTCGCTGAACGAGGCATTCTCACCAATCAACTTATCGAGGAGATTGACCAGTTCGTTTAATAAATCGGCTGCCATGAATGCCTTGACAGTCTCGCTGACTTCTGAAGGATCGCGACTTTCCAGTAAGGCGGAATTTATTATTTGGTTGATCAAACTCTTTCGAAATAATGTATCTTCATTTAGGACTTCTGCCCACAATTCCGGCTTTTTCCGTTCGACAATGAACTTGGCCGCCTGTTTGAACATTGAGTTTTCTTTAAATAGGCGTACGAGTTCTGAATCGCACTGTCCCCTTTCGTAAGCGATTGCGGCCAAATTAGGATTTCTGGCTTCACAATATTCCCCTATTATGTGGCTGTCATAAAATTTATTTTCTTTTAGAAACTTTTCGGGGTTAGAATTTGTATCAATATATATTTTCCCCAGAGCATTGTGAAGAGCTATTTCTGTACAACCTTTTCGGTCTTTATCTTCAAGCCAAAGCAGGAGAAGAAGTAATCTATTTCTTTTTTCTGTTTCCTTAACTAATTCTTCAACAGAGAAGGGTCCTTGAACTTCTGATATTAATTGTTTTACAAATTCTTCTGAACAGTCGAGATCTAAAAGATACCCAACAACTACTGGTAACTTAGAAGGATTGACGTTTTTTACGTAAGTTTCTATCAATTTATTGGAATTATTTGTAAAGAGGAAAAAAATTAAGTCATAAACAAAATTGAATCTATCACAGACTATCACGAGAGCCATGTGATCAATTATCTTAGCTTCTTTTAAGTAGTTTTTCACCTTTTCAGGACAGTAATAGTTTGAGGTCTTGCATATATTTTCCACAATCGCCATTTGCCCCAACTCACAAGCCGCTTTAATATATTTAAAGTGTATCTCTTCATCCTGGCAGTCGTTTATTATCGCTCCCAAGAAACAGAACAACCCATCTGCCGATTTTAATGACTCAAAGAGTTCCACTACTACGCTAAGGGTTAATTGCTTGTAGTACCTAATAGCTATCTGAAGGCAAATGTTTAAATTGCTCTGAGGGTTAGCAACCAGAAGGGTTCGTAAACATTGGATAGAGTCGTCTACCTTGAGTGTCCCGAAGTAGCTAACGAGCCATTCAATTTCTAGAAAATCGGTTCGAACGATAACTCGTTTAATGTCCTCCAAGTCAGTGTAGTGCTCGAGGGCTCGCTTATAAAGGGAGCACTTTTCGCAGAGTTCCGCGATCCTATGTCTGTCATAATAACTGAACATCTGGTTCCCGAGAATGGCATCTGCGACTTGGGGGGCGTAGACAAGATTCATCTCCAGTAATTTCGTTTGTAAATAACCTTCAGAGTGGAGATTATTTTTCAACGCTTCTAGAAGAAACGCAGTACATTCTTGTATCAAGGACCTTTCGGTAAATATGTTAACTATCTGATCCAGGTCATCAACTTTCTTCTCTTTTAGAATGATTTTGGCGAATTCCAGCCCTTTACTAGGATTGGTGGATGTTGTATTTTTCAAAAGAAATAAATAATCAGGATTGTAATTCACCTTTTCCGCGTAATGGAAGATCTTCTCAAATTGTCCACATTCCGCAAAGCATTCCACTACTTTGTTCGGTATGGAAGCGCGTATGTAAACCGAGAGAGCGAGATTTATGTCTATGTTTTTCACCAAGTTACCCAATTCTTCAGAACACTCGAGTTTATTCTGAACAAGCCATTTTTCCAATAGATCTTTCTTCCCTTGTAAAAGAACAGGGCGGCAAAGCTCTAAGGATTCATGTTTGTTTAATTGCCCATGGTCTAAGAGAGTGCCGAAAAATTGCAATACCGGAGAAATCTGTCCGGCGACAGAATTTGCCTTCTGAAACTTTTGCAGTATTTCTGGAGTCCGGAGTACACCACCGGGAGCGATTGCTGCGATCTTTGCGGCTTCTGTGTATTCCCTCTTATCAAAAAGTTCATTAAATTTCAAAGAAAACTCTTCCTCGGCGCCTTGAAGACTATTTCTTGCGGCAAAGCGGAGAGCCAGGTCAGAATTTTTAAGGACGTTTTTTATGTACAAAATAATTTGACTTTCATCAATGCTTACTGACAGTACTTGGCCTTTACGATTAACTCCCACAATTCCTCCCAGTGTTTCATATGGCGCAGTAACAAATATAGTCTCAGCACTTATTCTATTTACGTATAAGCAAGTAAGAGATTCTACGTCATATATGTAGATGTAACCGAATTTTGTAACTATATAAATAACTCCATACTTTGAACCGCTCTGCATGGCCACTGGAAAGTCATTGGCAGTTTCATTTGTGAAAAACATATCCACGTTCTTCTTAACTAGCGAATTGTTCGTCACCTGAGGAGTTCGGCCTAATTCGACTACGTGCAGCTTCGTCTGATGCGGCTGGGGGCCGGAACAGGTGAAACAGAGCAGGTCGGAGTCTTCCACGCTGCCGTTAAATCTGAAGCGAGCGAAGCAAGCAGAGTGCCCGTCTATGAGCTGGGAGCATTGTCTTTCTACAGAATATAGCTGTATCTTACCCACCACCCGGTCCCGATCCGTAGACAGGCCGATTATCACCAACCACGCGAGGCCGGGGTCTGACTTGTAATCGATGACCTGATGGCTCACCGTGGCCGGGCACCGCTGGAACATCCGGACGGGATTGGTGTCGGCGTCCAGCGTCCAGTGGAAGACCGAGTTCAGCGTCACCAGAGCCAGGGTGCTGACGGACACCCACTTCCAGAAGACCACTTCGCAGCGCATTGTGTACGTCTTCAGCCTGCACTTCAGCTCGGGATCGAAGAGCTCGATGGTGGTGGACTCGTTGTTTGCTGTATGCCTCACGGCCAGAATGCCGCTCACCGGGTTCATGGTGACGTGGTCGCCTGTCAACTGCCTCCGCACTACCCTCTCCCTTTGCTGTAGATCGACTATTACCACTTGACTGGTATCGCCAGCCTTGTCCACGACGGTGATGAACCTTTCGGATTCCATGGTCACCGAATGAAATCTAATACTATTTGGCTTGATACCAAGTTTCATCAGCTGCAGATGCTCCTCAAATCTGATCGGCAGCGCTTGCACCATTATTAAACTATATTCACACTTAATATTTCTAAATAAACACTATACTATTCACAAAATAAGTTTAACATAACCTCTCATATGATGTAAATAGAAATATTCGATAATCCAAAGAGGTAAGGGAAACTACTATAATTAACCTCAATTTATAAAAAACCACCTAAAACATAATATCTCTTAGTATAAATATTTTTCTAATTTATATGAAAGGTAATGTTAACTGTTATTCGAAGGTTGCATAACAAAATAAGAAACAACAATTAAGGAAAATAATTTATTTTATTTATAATTATTACAAAAATAAAATTTTTATTTTTTCCAAAGAAACCATATTTTACTTCGCAATACAATCCTAATTAAAAGTACTTATGAGGGCCATGCTATCGTACACAAATGAAAAGAATATATCTAAACTGTATTTCTTGAGTAAAACTGATTACTGCTTAGAAAATTTCCCGTAGCGGAATCACGCGATTCTCGTAGGTTCCTTTGAAAAATTTTACCGGTCTTCATCGATCCTATATATATATATATAATGAAACACTTACGGCTGCGATATATAATAATCAAGGACAGGTGGGTTAGAGAGTGCAATGCACACAAGTACTCCTTGTGGTTTTTCCTTTTTGTGTGTGCACTGCACTCTCTAATTCCACCTATTCTTGATTAATATATATATATATATATATATATATGTGTGTGTGTGTGTGTGTGTGTGTGTGTGTGTGTTTAAGCGTTCAAATAATAAAACCAAATTCGGTATTTAAGACTTTTTTTTATTTTCTGTTTTTGCGAACCATTGAATACATTATTGGCCGAAATCAGTTTAGAGGGGGAGCGGGGGGGAGAGGTAGTTAAAATTAAAACCTTAATATATTCCTTATTATTGGTGTTACGAAAAAAACTCATATAAAAAATTTGGTGTAAAATGGAATTTTTAACTTTTACTCTCAATGAAATTTTTTTTTTCAAACGAACATCAAGAAAGATATTTAAGAATGTAATTTCGAGCATTGAATGTGTAATCTTGTCATTACATAACTAACATGATTTCACATTCCTTGTGAGTGAAGTGTGCTACACTGTACAAAATTGTTCTACTTCACAAATTGCTCCAATCTATTGAGCCCATTAATTTCTTTTCAGTTGTTTTTTTTTAATATTAATTGTTCTGGAACCATTAAAATTTTAAAATCTCAAAAATATATCCTGTAGGACATCATTTTGGTTCACTTAACTATCAAGTTATTTACTGAAACAGATGATCAAAATGATAAATCATTATTATGGTATTACTGTTAGGAAAGGATTGCACTGAATTCAGACTTAGGAGCTGAAGATTTAAAAACTAATTTGTGAACTAAAAAAAAAAATTATTTTAGCCAATGTTTCGGCCTATATTTCAGGCCTTCATCAGGGCTGAACATGAAAAAAAAAACATACAAAAATAATATAGAAAAATTTCTATATGTCATAATCCAATACATAAATAAATAAGGTAAATATAAAAAATATTATTTTTATTTATACATTTCTTTTTTTTTTTTTTTCATATTCAGCTCTGACGATGGCTTGAAATTTAGGCCGAAATGTTGGCTAAAAAAACTTTGTTTACAAATTAATTTTTAACTCTTCAGCTCCCAAGACCGAATTCCCAAGACAATAATCTCATCAAACTCGACGGTCAACAAGTTACCTCCAAAATAATAACATTATTATTACTCTTTGGACTACAATTTATATAGAATAAAAGGGATTAATTGTAATTTTGTTACATTTAAGTTACATAAAATTTTTACGGATAACACATTTATGAAACATACTATAAATGCTTCTTATTTTCAGAGAGTCTTCTAGAATTTTAAAAGCATTTATATTTCTACTCATTAGGGGCGCCAGGCTTGCTCAGGGGATCCGTACAGGTCTCGCAATCCTGACGCTGCGGGTTCAAATCCCGCCCAGGTCAATCTTTTATTTATAATATAGAAGCCTATAGATAGCCACCTTGAGATAGCAATTTGAGAATTAATCCCACAATTATACAATTCGCCAAACATCCGCACTTAGTCCCAATCGAAGTCTGATAGAAGAAACAGTCAACACGCAGGCATTGTCCTAGAAGGATCGTATAAGCCGCGATGCAAGGCGGGATCTATAAATGGTCGGTGGCGAGATGCGGGGTGGATTCCTCACCACAGCAATTAGGAGGAGGTTATAATGATGGCTATCGGGTGAGCAGGTGCAACGGGGATTCATCTTTCTAATAAAAACTATATAAAGGGGAATAATTTCAGGGAGGCTTCCTGCCAAGCTGTATTCATTAGGGGGAATGGAATAGACTCCACCGTCCGTTAGCCACCAAGAACTGGCCCTTTTGTTCCATTAAAATAGAGCAGTCAATGGGCCGAGACAAATTTTAATTTAAATGATCCCACGTCGACACATGTTATATATTTATTGACAAATGTGTTTTGAATAGCAGCTGCTTTTCACCTCCCATTAGATATGAGTACAGGGGAATTCTGTGAGAAACACAACAGTGCAATATGTTACATGTGTAACGCTGAAATAATTCATCAGGGTTTCGGCGAGAAACAGAAAAATAAAATACTCTGAAATAATTACCCAATAATTTTGGGGTATTTTATTTCTCTGATTACTTTCTCCAGTATAATACTTGACAACCAACCAACCTCCAATCGTATTATATATAACATTAGGTTAAGTTCATTAATCCAACAACACTGGGGATTAAAATTAGGAATCAAATGCCCGTCTTATAGAAGAAAAGTAAAACTTAATACAATTTTTTTTTATAAATGAATAAGTTAATAGGCAATTTGCGCAACCAATTCGTAAAAGTTTATCAAGCAGGCCGTCCCAACCCACAAATTATATTTAAGTTTTGCTAAAAAATAGCTGTAAACATTTTAAAAAATTCATTTTCACTCACTTATTATATTATTAATAACTCTAAAGATTTTTCGATTGGGTCTTTCCCAATTCATCTACAAACTAAA
This sequence comes from Oncopeltus fasciatus, assembly GCA_000696205.2. Lineage (NCBI taxonomy): Eukaryota > Metazoa > Arthropoda > Insecta > Hemiptera > Lygaeidae > Oncopeltus > Oncopeltus fasciatus. The sequence continues at coordinate 106,650 of KZ807966.1, forward strand.
TCATTTGTCAGTCGCAAATATGAGCTCAAGCGCTGAATTTGATATGTTTCATTTCTCTTCTCTTATTTGGTATAGGACGTAACGTAAGTAGAATACAAAACTTGAAATGATTTTTGTAAATTTAAAAATCATAAATCTTCAGTCAACTGCTCAGTAACTTAAAGAAACCACTGGCTGAAGGTATTTTGTGACAATTACCTTATCCTGGGCCAATCCCTATGGTACTGGGCAGGCATTTACCCGTCAATACTCATCCTTCTAGATTGATGAGTTTCAAACAATAAAGGAAGATGGAGACTAGGTCTGGGAAGTTGTGAAGACACAAAGAATAACCAGGACACCATAGAGTTTAAAAGTAAATCAGCACTGATTAAGGTTAAAATTGTCGAAGCTAAGAGGGATTCATAAAAAATATTTCTTCAAAACGTGGATTCCGTAAGCTGTTAAATGAATTCATTAATTCAAATGGGGAGCTTATCAGTAGAGAATTTGTTTGGGTTCGGTCAAGGTTGATCCAAAAAAAATTTTTAAAAAAGGGTATTTTTTATTATATGCCGAGCAGTCATGAACATTTGAGCCAAGTGACAACACTCGCCTTCATAATAGCCTCGAAGATGGCTTACAATATAAGCCGAAAAATCAGTAGATAATAAATAGTACACTTTTTTTAATTTTATTTTTTTGGATCAAAATTGAAATCAAAACCCCAACAAATTATCTACATAAGAATTCATTAATATTTGAAATCGGGGAGAAGTGGTAACATATAGAAAAAAATTATAAATTCGTGAATGCTATTTAGTTTACAATAAATAAGTTCTATCCAGGGTGGTAGGCGAAAGCGCAGAACCAATCTTCAGAGTTCATCTCAAATCCATAGAGCAAACCAGTGCCTACTATAGTGGGATGTTGCAGATAATAAATCCATAGCTAAATACCAAAAATATATAAATTTCATATAGATCCATGTTTTTTTATTATTAATTCTCAATTTTTTCTTTATTGATCTGGATTCTATAACTTGAAGAGGGGGGAAATTTATCTCTGAGAGTCATGAATAATTTAATATACACCAACTGAATAAATTTGTGAATTGTGCAAAGTAGTACCCCTACTACTAGTGTGTTCACTTTAAGAACTACTGAATTCTTCAGTAATTTATTTAGTACTGTATGTTATTTTTTCTTAATTTAATTCTTATTCGTTTTAATTATTTTAGAATATTTTAGGTGTGATTTATTAATAACATAAAATGATAAATGTCCATAATTTTTCTCCCTCTTTTTAAATGTTAAATATTTCTCAAACTTTTTTGCCACATAATTTTTTATGGTCAAAATTTTCTTATATAATATGTATATTTTTAATGTAAGTAATGCACAATACATAATTTTCCATTAAATTATATGATATTTAATATTTATATGAATTTTAATTTTATAGAAAAAGAAAAAAAACTTTTTTTCTTGTTTGTTTATCTACAAATAGTATAAAAACACTAACGGCCAAAAAAAATCTTTATATATTATATATAAAAAACACTCCGATTACAATTATTTTACTAGGTGGGCCCAGATGAGGTAACTTGAGACATTTAACACCAGTAAGATCGTTGGCATGTGGAATATAGTCGCCTATTTTGTAGGGATATTCCTAATAAATGCATTTTATAAATCTAATAACCAAAATGTATTGTCTTCCTTGAAGAATAAATATTAAAAAAAAACATCATCGAAAATAGTTTATTATGAGTTAATTGGTAAATTTATGTATATTGCTTATGGAGAAAGATATTTATTTGCATACTTTAGGGCAAACCTCTTTGGCCTGTTGGCCAGGGAGGTGGCCGAGTATGGAAAGGAGTCTCTCGGCCTCCCTCAGCCCCGATAGCAAGGCCCCTTCGAGTCCTCCTCGGGTTGTGGTCGCCTCCCCAGCGAAGAGCAGAACGGGCGGGAGGTGGTCGACGGAGGGGACGGGCGACGCGAGCTCTCTCTCCAGGCCTCTCGCACCCGCCCGCAGGCCAAAGGTGTGCCGGCTGTCGCACCAACGTGACCTGCGACAGATCCTGAACGTGAACAGCGACACCTATAGTCATTCCCAACAACTTCTTACAGCCGTGCTCTAAATGAGTGGATCTCCAGTCATGAACATTTGATCCAGGTGACACTTCGTCCCCTCTTGCCTTCATGATAGCCCTGAAGATGGCTTACCATGTAAGCCGAAACGTCAGCAGATATTAAAAAATACACATTAAAAATAATTTTTTTTTATCAACCTTGGCCGAAGAGTTTAGTGTGAACAGTCATTACGAAGGTGTTTACTGCTAAACTAAGAAGAGAGGGGATTTATTACCCACGAAATGTCCCAAGTAATAGAAACATAGTTAAAAGCTGAATTTGATCAAATTTGACCGAATTACATTTTCCAGAACAAGATGTGCATAGAAATATATATAATTTTACATGTAACTTGTAAGGACTCGGATGGAAAACTCGAATTAAAAAATAAAACACCCTCATATATTCCAATCCATCCACAGGACAGTTTAAGTTTACAATTTAACTCTCAAAATAAAAATTAAGTATTTTTAAAACCTATATAATTCTCATTATTTCTTTTGTGCAGTAAACTATATGCTAAAAGTACAATAAAATTATTTGAAAACTTTTAAAATTACCTGACAAGTCTTTTGGGCCTGGGTATGTCACCGAGGCCCAGCCTGTCCTGCAGAAAACGATGCAAGAGTTCGAGGACTGCGGAGTCTGTTGCCCTCTCCATTTGTACGGCCTCCTCTCCGACCACCCTTATCCTTACCACCCTCTCGCTCCCCTCCTCTTGGCGCATCTCAACTACTCCTTGCGTCCACTCCCCTACGAGGGAGGGAAAAAGAAAAAAAAAAGTGTAATTGTATGGCAACAGTGACAAAAAATAATGATCATTCTTGGACGGTAAGGTAGAATAGCTACAAACCAAATCCACTTCCACCTAGAAGGTAAACCGAATCTCCACTTAGCCTATATGTGACGTAATTTGTATGAAATCCAATATGTAATTTGTAGTAGATAATCCTTTTGTCTTTGTATGTAATTTTGAGATGTACATTTTAAATAAAATCAAATGTATTTGATTCGGGAGATTCTAAAAAAAAANAAAAAAAAAAAAAAAAAAAAAAAAAAAAAAAAAAAAAAAAAAAAAAAAAAAAAAAAACTAAGTAAATTTAGTGGGAATCTGTGTAAGTACCAGTATATAAGTAAAGAGTAAAAATAGCAGAAACGGCTTTTTATAATTCTTTGATATACTATCTGATATTCAAAATTGCCTAAATCATTTCTAACATAATATATCCAATTTTTTCAACCAAATCAGCAGGTGGGGAGTGTACGTACCATGCTAACTTGTCATGTGTACTTACCCGTTAACTTGTCTCCCCTCTTTAAAAATATATTTAAAATAACAAAAAATACTGAGGGAATACAGATTAATTATATTATTATTATTATTATTCTATAATCAATATGATAACCCACACAGCATTAATTACATTTGGCCTAAGTGTGAGTACTTTTCTTAGAGCAGGAAGTGTTTTCATTACCTATTGTAAGGATATACACTACATTGACATCCTTAAAGGAAACATTGTACTCACTCTATTTGACCTAAGAGTAAGTACCTTTCTTAGAGCAGGAAGACTTGGCAGGGCTGTCGAAGGAAAAGTCGACCGGTTTGGTTGACCAGGACCAGATGGGCTCCTCAAAGACCAGGAAGGCCTTGTTCTCGTGGTAGAATGGAGCAGACCCGATGACGGAGTGTTTACGCGGAGGTAAGGGGGGGTAAAACGTCCCCTCCAGGTTGTGTTTCAGCCAGCCCAGGCTAGCTGTCAGAAGCACGAACTCAGCAGGGTACTCGCTTCCGTCCCGGCACCTGACATCCAACAGAGGCAGACTTATTGTCTGGAGTATAGCGGATGTTAGCGTAAATACACTGTTATGTTCAATGGTGAAAAGTAAATTGCGGAGTCATTTATTCTCTCCCCATTCGAGAAAAATAACTTCGCCCTCAGTACAAAAGAGGAAACAGCTAAAACCTTTCCTTTTAGTTAGACTTTTCATATATAATTTAGATGTAAGGTCACATAACCTGTTACCTGGATGACAACTATACCTGAGAAGTGCTCTTGGAGTCTGCTCCGGAGTGACAGTGCCCCAGTGGATGGAGACCACCTCCTTCCTCAAGTGTATCCTCGAACAGCCGATCCTTCCCATCGGAGGGAGGAGAGTCCTGCACTCGCCCAGCGGGATCTGGCAGCCTCCTGGGGCCATAACGTAAGGACAGAACCCATCTTCCTTTACCTATTTAGATAGACACTGGTAGAGCTCCAGCCAAACAAGCTGGGCTTGAAAGCATTTTAAAAATATCGTTTTTCATTTATAGCTACACCAAGTCTTTTATTCCTACTATTAATTTAAGGAAAACATTAATTACATTTAAAAAAATATCCATAAAGGCTATGCTTAGTGTGAATACTTTATTGTTCTTTAAAAGGTTTTCTTGGGTCGCCGGCATAGTTGTGGAGGCACGTTTGGGTCTTCCAAGCCCTGCACTGCGACTAAAGAGGCTCTTGTGAGAAAAAAACGGCACTTTTAAATTGATTCCAATATTATTGAGTTTCAACTTGTAATGTGTTGATATTGGCATTATGTATACGACGTTCCTCTTCACCTATATTCTTATATGAAGCCTAATACGATTTGCTATGTAAATAATCTAAAGGGTTATTCTGACTACCAATGAATATAGAACTATTATACCTTCTATTATCCGTCTTCATTGGTTTCTGCAAACCATCTTCTGTTGGCGAGCGTTTTCGGACATTATCCATCCTCGTGGCCGAATACATGTGTTGTCTGGCACTGTCTGTATTCAACTGTATACAATACATCCGAAAGCGCTCGCCAACGGAGGATGGTTTGCAGAAACCAATGAAGACGGATAATAGAAGGTATGATAGTACGATTTGCTATATTTATTTGCCATCTTTGCTGTTCCGCCAGGTTACTGGGCTTTACTCGTTACCTTTGCCGGTTTTGATACGGCTTTTTTTCTTTACATAAAATTAATTTTGCCCATGATAGTTTTGAAAAAAAAAATCAAACAATAATGTTTATTGGTCATAATAAGTCAATAATAATTAACACTAAAATGAATTAATATTAATTTATTACGATAAATAATATTTACTCTTAAGACCTGAATAATTAACAATCAAATCTACATATAAATAATTTTACCACTTTATGACACAGGTAACAATTAAATCTACTGTTAACAGTTAACATCTGCACCTTCTAAGAAATAGAAAAAACTCCTAAGAATTGCGTGTTTTTATTTGTTAAATTTTGTATTTTTGTTAGACCCTGATGTTATTCTTTGATTTTTATGAAGAAGGGTGTGAATGACTGAATATGTCCTTCAATGTTAAATAATAAAATTCAATGAGTTTAAGATACAGTTATGGGAAAAAAAAAACCCGTGTAAATGTTACTCACCAAATATGAGTTTCATGAAAAACGTTCATCTATAATCAAATTACTTGATTTATAGAAAAAATAATAAATATTCACTTTTACATTCGACACTTGTCTTTCAATGAAAATGAGGGTGTGCGATTCCACAGTTACTTTATAGTTTAATTTTACCAAGTAACTACTCAAATATTTTGCGTGCTATAGTATATAAATGTATATGTTTGAAAGAGATAATTTAAGTATTTGTCTTTAGGCAAATAACAAAATATTAATAGTATGCTGAACTAGTGGTCACTGCTTTACTCCAGACCTAAATCGTTAATCACTGTCACTAAACAGTTAAAATACGAATATCAATTATTGTTACAAAAAATAAAAATTACTGTAACAATATATATCCTTACAAATATTAATAATCCATAAAGGATAAAGAATTTGTAAATTAATAGACTGCATTACAGTGTATGTACAATTACCCTACATTTTATTTACTTTATTATTCAATAAGATGTATTATTTAGAGGATCTTATATACAGTATATAGTTCATTAGGGTCAATAAAAATTAGTTATTAAATATAAAATCAATGGAAATATTCTACCATATATTTAATAAATATTAAGTGTGGGCGTACATACACATTTTTGGATGGCTTGTGGCTTGTATATAAGTATGTAAGACCTGACTTATTGATACCTATATACCTTGGAGAAGTACAGGTTACCTTGGGACCCGAGCCATAGAGGGCTGCGATAGCCGCCATTGCCCGAGCCACCTCAGCTCGTTCCTCTACTGCGAGTGTCCGCCCCGCCTGCTCGACACGAACTCCTTTATACCTGAAAAGTAACACTACTGCTGTCTACAGGTTTGCCACCCCATTCTAAACACCCATGGCGCAGGGCAAACTTTTATTTAAAGCTTGCCCTGAGCGGGAACTGTTCCTAGAACAATCGGTAAGTAACATCCATGGCAAATAGTCATTATTGCAAGACTACTGACTACGAGGGCGGGTCATTAAGTGCGTGACTTTTTGAATTTCCCGCCTTATAATTAGGTTGGCAACACAGCTCCTGTCAACAAGCATCTATCAGCAGACTCCTGTAAAAGTTTGAAAACGCATTTGGCCAAGAAAAAAGTTCTTTTCCATCAAGACAATGCAAGAGTCCATACGTGTGTTGTTTCCATAGCAAAATTTCAAGAATTACGCTATGAATTGCTCCCTCATCCGCCGTATTCTCCGGATTTAGCCCCGAGTGACTATTTCTTGTTTCCGAACCTTAAGAAATGGCTTGGCGGAAAGAGATTTTATTCCAACGATGAAATCATCTCACAAACAAATACATATTTTGAGAAGCTCGAGAAATCTTATTTTTTGGAAGAGATAAAAAAATTGGAGAAACGTTGGACGAAGTGTATAGAGCTCAAAGGAGACTATGTTGAAAAATAAAATTACTTTTTATCAAAAAACCTTTGTTTCATTTAAAAAGTCACGCACTTATTGACCCGCCCTCGTATATTAAAATGTCGATTTAGCCAGAGTGTAACTGACCCGGGTATGCTGTCGGCACACTGCTCCTCAGCCATCAGCCCCCTGATGATGCTCTCTGCCCGGAGCAGCGAGGGGAGGGGGACGGGCGGCTCCAGCAGGCCTGCAGTGGGGTCGGAGCCGATCGGGGGTGGGGCTGTCTGGAGGAGGGGGTGGCTCCAGGACAAGGGACGCTTCGGGGATCGGCTCATTCCCAGCTCCACCACTGTGTCACCCACCCATCTCGACTGGATCCGTCCTCCGGCCCTGGAAATACAACGAAATACATCCCCTTCGGACAAGATATGATTTGATAACTGATTAATTTAATCATAGTAGAAAATATTTTAAAGGCTGCATTATAAATTACATTAATCCTCACAAATAATACCATAATATCCTCACTTCTTAAGAAATGGAAAGAACATTTCATTGGAGCTTAGGCAAGATGAGTTTTATTCCTCTGAATCGATTCATTTCAGAGAACCAGTTTCTCTATTATTTCATAAATCTAATTTTTATTTTGAAATGTTAATCGCGAATAACATTTTATTTACTTATTTATTTTAAATTATTAAACTATTCACGTTAGTCCTATAAAGCGACTTTTAAAAAATTTAAATAAATCTTCACCGATCATACATTGGAAAAAGCTAAAAATTTGATCCGTACATGTACGCACTCTAGCATATTTATAAAATAACGAAACCAAATTTTGGCTTCTTTTAGCAAACCGATGGATGAGTTCGTTAATGCCTGAAGCCGGTCGAGGGGGAAGGAGGGGCTTGGAGAGAAGCCAATATTTAAAATCTTGTCTGGTCATTATTATTTTCGTTAGGAAAGATATATAATGCGTGTAAAATTTTATAACCTATATAATTTTTCAAAGAACCGCAAATTAAAGAAGATATTCAAAAACTTACTTTCGAATATTGGTCAAAATCTCTTGTTTTTAAAATGCAGAATCATATATTACGAATTATTGAATGAATGAGAATTTTCATTTATGATTAATGAGTAATCAGATGAGTGGGTTTGGGATTTAGAGGAAGAATAAAATTTATATTATTAATATTATTTCAGAGAAGAAAAGTTTATTGAATTTAATACATGTAAAATGAAATTTTTTAACGGCTTCGTAACTGACCGTATCAATTATACATACTTCCGTCTGTGGTTGTAGTCATGGGCAGAACATCAAATTTTAATTTTATAAATATTATTTTTTTTTTGTGTTTAATTCCACGTAAATTTTAACGATTTTTTAGTGCAAGGGAACAGAATAAAAAATCTAACTGTCCCAGCCAGGACTCGAACCTGGATGGAGGAGTGCTATCCGAGCCGGTGCATTTACCACTTATGCTACCAGGAGGGTCTGATAACAATAAATTCCCCGTACTCGTACCGGGAGTCTAATAAATAGCTTGACAATGTCAGCTCCTTCGAGCATAAGACTTCTTCTTAGTCTATAGACTCTCGACACTAGAATTTAATAACTCAGCAGACTTGTCTCGGTAGCATAAGTGGAAAATGCACCGGCTCGGATAGCAGGAGATCCAGGTTCGAGTCCTGGCTGGGACAGTTAGATTTTTTTATTCTGTTCCCTTGCACTAAAAATTGATCAAATTTTAATTAATTTTTTGCCAACGTTTTTGGTTAAATGTATTTTCTTCCCCAGGCAATCCTATAACAACATCACATAATAATGAATGTCAACAAATTCCAAAATGGAATAGTTATTTAGTTAAACTTCCTTTCATATGGGCACTTATCTGTCAACGAATAGCCCAGAGAAACGAGTGAAATATATCGATAGAAGATTATTATTCTAGAAAATTTATTAATGAATAATAGACGACTATGGTACACGAAGAGGAAATATGAATATGGCATACAAGTAGTTCGGATCATAACCATTTGTTGTACACCATACATGAAAAAATTATCAGAAAAATTACAATGAAAAAAAAATGTTTTAACCATGGCCGTGTTCTTCCCCCACTATTCCTTCACGGTCAGTAGTATAGAGTTTGGTTTTGTTGTCTTTTCTTTTAAGCTTAAAATATATAATTCGTCATTATCCCTCATTTACGTCCATCTTAATTGAAACGTGGGAATCATGACTAGATTTCGCAGCTCTTGAGAGATGGACTTTTTTAAAGCTAATTTTCGGTGATGTTATATAAATTTGAAAGTCATATAAATTGAGGTATAGATGATGGAAATAAGGCGAAAACCATAAGAATGAAACTTATAGACTTTAACACAATTGTGCAAGGGGAAACCCTGTAGGTGTAGCCGTCTCTAAGTTATATCTTTTTTTTATTTTAATTTTAACCATTAATTACACACATTTGATATGTTTGATATTAAATTAACTATTTAGCAGGACCCTGAAAACTAAATTAAAAATTTAGTCATGGAGGAAAGTTGTTTGCACTCTAAAAATAATTTATATTTATTGTTAAGCTCTAACAACAGTAAATGTGGATTTTTTCGTCCAGTTGTTGACTCTTATTGAGATTTTCACATCAATAGCGTGTGGCATATTAATTTCTCAATATAACTGAAGAAGAGATAACTCAGAGGAAACCTTTAACAGAATTTTGTTTAGTCAGCTATGGAACTGCTTCATATTTAAAACAACAAATCACATTTGACTCAACTTTCTCAAAATTTTTAATTGAATATAAGTTTAATTCAGTCCTAAATTGATGGGGAAGTTGGATTACGGATGCTTCAGTATTTTTCTTATTGCAGATTCATATTTTACCTGCCTTGAAAAACGGGATAATTTAAAACAATTAATGAGAGGGAATAGAATAAAATATCTATCTGTCCCAGGCTCTTGCTAGTGTAGAGGGAATTGAATGAGATAACTAGCGCGTCCTGGTAGCACAACTGGTAAGTGCACCGGCCCGGATAGCAGGAGATCCAGGTTCGATTCCTGGCTGGGACAGATAGATTTTTTATTCTATTCCCTCTCATTAATTGTTTAAAATTTACGTAGGATAAAATACCACAACCAAATAAAATATTTATAAAGGGATAATTTAAAATGTGAAATGATAGAAGTAATTAATTAAAGTAAAAATAAAAGGAGGAGGTACCATACATGGTACCTATATGCTTCCTACAGGAAAGCCTGCATACCTGGAAGAGGCCTCGAGGATGACGAGGTCCTTGACTCCTGCGGCGAGGAGTCTGTCTGCGGCGGTGAGGCCGGCAGGACCAGCACCCACCACCACAATCCTAGGGCCGGAGGGTGGCTGGGCTTCTGCCATCTCCCACTCCGGGTCCACATCCGCAGGAGAGCAGGCCTATCAACAAGTCCTCGGCTCACTAAGGCCTCAACAAATTCCTCTTACCTTAAGTTAGCATAAAGTCATTTTGCTCCTTACTTCATTTAAATTATTGAATACCCTTCGACTGTGAATTTTAGCTTTATTAGTAGGAGTGATACTGCAGGTTAGGAATAAGGGAATTTGTTTTCGTTTTGGTATTTAATCCCATGTAAATTTTAAACGATAAATGCAAGGGAAATAGAATAAAAAAATCTATCTGTGTCAGCCAGTACTCACTCGAGCCTGGATCTCCAGCTATCCGGGCAAGCGCTTTAAACGATTACACCACCGAGACTAGCCAGAAGTTATTAAATTTCCCGCACTCCTACCGGGAGTTTGAACCCCCCGAGTAAGACGAATACATCGACTTATGCTCGAAGGAGCTGACATTGTCAAGCTATTTATTAGGATACGAGTACGGGGAATTTATTGTTATCTGGCTAACGCGCTTACCCGGATAGCAGGAGATCCAGGTTCGAGCACTGGCTGAGACAGATAGGTTTTTTATTCTATTCCCTTGTATTTATTGTTTAAAATTAATGTGGGATTAAATACCACAACAAATATATCATTTATAAAAGTAAATTAAAGCAAAAAACGGGAGTCTAATTAATAACTAACAATGTCAGCTCCTTCGAGCATTAGACAATGTATTGGTCTTTCTCGGATTTTTGACGAGTGCGGGTAATTTAATAAGTAATCTGGCAAGTCTGGGTGGTGTAACTGGTTAAAGCGCTTGCGATATATTTCTATTCCTTTGCATTTATTTGTTATTGAATATGCTTCCTCCAGTGTTTGGACACGCTTCCTAAAATGTTATAGGTTTTAAATTTATTGGTTTACGTTAAAATATTTATTGTTTTTAATCAATGTTATTTACACATATTTATAATTAATTATCTATTTATTATTGTGTATGCATTTTTGTAATTATTTACAGGACGGATTAATCTCTGGTTTTTGTATGGCAGACCTGGATACAAGCCCCGAGCTCTCACCTCTGTTTTAGGTTAATATTATAGTAATAGAAAAAGTGGGAAAAAGTATAAAAAAACTTTTTTTGTGATGAGTGTAAAAACCCAAACACTGCCCTCTAGGCCACATAAATGCATGGAGTCTGTGGGCATCCCTAAAACAAACTCATTATTTAAGGTGCATGGACATTCATATATTTTTAAGTTACATACCATTCAAAAATGGATTTCTTTCTGCTATTTATAACAAAATCACTGAGTTCCAGAAGCGTTCATAGCTGAGCTATTAATCTTCATTCAGGCTTAGTGAGGCTCATACTCTCACCAAATACATTCACAGACAGGTACTAGGTTTTCAAATTTTTCAGTCGGTACACATTAAACGCATATAAGCCAGAGTCAATACACTTTTCATCAAATGGACTTAGCAATGCTTTGTTATATAATTTTTAGTGCAAGGGAACAGAATAAAAAATCTAACTGTCCCAGCCAGGACACGAACCTGGATCCCCTGCTATCCGGGCCGGTGCATTTACCACTTATGCTACCGAGACAAGTCTGATAAGATTTACGTGGGATTAAAGACCACAAAATAAATAATATTTATAGCTTTGTTATATAGTATATCTAGAGTGATTTGATAGTTCATTAAGATTTATTTTTTTAAATTTCTACAATAGATTATCTGGCCTATGTATCTTGAAACATAAAATAAAAATATTTTTAAGATAACACTTTTTTTTTCCCCTATTCAAACAAACATAATCTATAATTATAAGAAAAACCAAACCCACTTTTCTTTGAAAATTTTGATCAAGAGCATATTTTTTCTATGGATCTACGGAGATAAACTATCTGCTACAAAACAAAAATAAATCACTCTATGTACTAGTCAATATTTGATACATCCGTTTGATACAAGTCAACATTGATACTGGAGACAATAAAATATTATTACAAATTAACTGGACAGTAGCAATTTAATAGTTTAAAAATTTTTCATTTATAAAATTGATGAAGGGTTAAATCAACAGATAATTAAGTATACCTGATCTCCAGCTGCATCATCATAGAGACAGATACTTTTACTCTGAGGGCTGATTCCACAGGCAGGTTTGGGTATTGCATTTTCTTCTTTGGTCTTTGAACTCGTCACTTTGGCACCTTTCCACCTGGTGGAGCAGATTTTGAATTTTGTTGGATAGGATTTTATCCTAACAATCACCTTATCCCAGAAAACCTCATATTTGTGTTATTAAAGGAGATAATCAGAAAAACAAAAATATGAAAACTAGTTATTGCACTGAACTTATATTTTATAACTGAGTATAAAGAAACTGATTAATCTTATAATTTAATGCTTCTTTATTGTTTCCAAATTGGTCTATAACCACTCCGTTTATATCATTAGAAAACTATGTTTACTAGTGTTAATTATTTTATGGAATTTAGGTAGTTTTTAATTCCCATAAAATTAGACCATTCTAATGCTATAAAAAAAATTATTTTTTAAGATACATTTAGAAACTTTAAAAAAACTGAAAGTTATGAAATTAGGTCCTTTTAATTTAGGAGGACCACGTAGAACTGGATTGTATCACTAAGCGTGCAATTTCATATTATAAGGGACAAAACACATTCATTCCCTTCAATTTCAATGGATTTTTTAAGCTTTTAGGGGTTGTACATTGCTGGGAGGGCTGATTATTATTTTTCTTAGTTTAATTTACTTTATAATTTAATTTAATTTGAGTTTAGTTTACAAGTTAATATTTGTACCATGTTAACAAAAGTTTAAAGTAGCTCTAATTTAGTAAAGTTAAAAATATTCACTTAGAATATCCTAGCTGCGAAACTATAGTATTTTCTATTATTATGTTTAACACAGGCCCAGTATAACATAACTTTGTATATATATTTATATAGTCCAACAAAGGTCCTAATTAACAGTATAAATAGAAAACACGACACATTGGTTGACAAATATATTTGTCATATTTTCTTTGATATTCTAAATTTTAAGAATATTTCATCAAAATTATTTGGGTTTATGTTCTGTTTAACTTCAAAGCCTTTCACTCATAATTCTTAAGTAGAATAGCAATTTTGACATAGCAACCTAAGAGGATAGCAAAAGTTCTGGTCTCTCTCTCAACTGTGATTTAGTAAAGGCAAAAGTCTACTATTCATAACATCTGTGGGAAAATTTACCTTGTGAAACTCAAAATCCCATATTAAACATTAACAAAGGCATTAATGACCCTAGTGGTTGAGATGCCATAAAAAAAAAAAAAAAAAACATTAACAAAATATTTCAAAGGGTCTTAAATAAGAATGGGGAAAAGGAAACACACACAAAACTATATTTAGAATTTAGGTTTATTTACAATAAGCCTGTACAATTAAAAACCAAAGTGAAAAACTAAAAAGATCTACATAGCTTCTCAAAAACTTAAAATTAAAATACTCATTTTTTTTTTCTTCCTCAAGCATTATTTTATATTTTGAAAAGTAAAACTAAGAGCAACATTTCATAGTTAAAGAGATGAAAATTGCAGTCAAGCTTTAGGTGTAACTATCAATTAGATAAAATCCGAAGTAATTTGTAAGGATAATATATATGTATATAAAATAACAAAATTCACTACCAAATTTTCAGAGAAAAGTAAAATCAAGAGTAAACTATAATTTGAAGAGAGGACTATATTGAAGGATCGTTGAAGATACCATACTTTTCTAAAGTGAGGTCAAATTTGGTTTATTAATATAAATAAATTATATTAATAGAAATAAACAATAGTTAACTTTACATATTTGCATACACATTCAAAGTTTGGTTATTTGTATAACTTCAAAATATACTTCTTTGTATTTGGGGAGCAAGTAATAGACACAAATCTTGTTCAGGAGAAAATTGTAACTCAATACAATACACATTATTGCAAAAAGAAATAAAATAAAAAACAAAAGGGTGCTTATATTTATTATTATTATACTAATTAAAAGCACAAAAAAAAGTAATACTTTTGAAGAAGCCATTTTTCTAAGCAATTTTTGAAATTTTTTTCATGAATCTGAGAATCTATTGATACAAGTTTACAAGGGGAGTGATATTTCCCACTTGTATACTCTTATCTTAAAGTACTTTCCTAATTACTCCAGGTTTCAGGAACCCAAAAAATTTTATTTAAGAAAAATGGTTACATACTAAGTAAAATCTTTCAAATAAGAACATTATATATGTATATCCATNAGGCCAAATTGAACATTTTTAAAATTTAAGATGAATAAAGTGAAAAATGGTTGCGCCCTTCTTTCTTTTCTTAATTTTATAAGTTCTGTTTCCTTCTTAGAGAGGAAATGTAGAAAGTGTATATGGCATCACTCTAAAGAATTGAAACTGTAAAAAGATTAAATAGTTTTTATGAATACCCCTCCACTCCCATTCATATCAAGTTAACAAACATGAATTATGCCTTAGAGCTAATTAATAAATTTTATTCTTTATCAATTTTACTTAAAACAAAAACAAATAAGAAAAGGAGGGGCATTTAGATTTCAGGAAAAGAGAAATAACTTTGATTATTAATAAGGAACTGATTAAACCAAAATAGTATTGTTTAAAAATAGCATTATGTTTTTTTAAGGCAAATAAGCCTTTCACAAATGAAAAAATATAATTTGATAAAATTTTAGGTGAGTCATCACTATTTATATTTGATAAAAAATAGATAAACTAAAACATAATTAATTATAGTTTAAATCTTCATATATTGCCATGGCTTATTATTTAATTCAAGATTTTAAATAAATAATTAGAGGGTTAAGTTAAATAATAACTTCAAAATTAAACTAAAATTACTTTCCTGTGTACTTTTATGTGAGAGATGATTAGTTAAGTTAAATCACAAAACTATACAAAAGATAACTCCTGTAGGATATCAATCATAGAAAAGAAGAAAAAAAAATTGTTAAATATACCAATAAAATTACTTATCTTTAAAATTATATCTCGAACCAAATTTGATAGTAAAAAGCTACTTTTGGTAAAGTGATAAAAACCCTGAAAATTTTTAAGTAGTCAACATATAAACAAAATAACATATTTATTAGGTATTTCATTTAGAATTTTATAGAAGAGGAAAACAAAATATTAAAGTCATTAAGTTACTGCAGATCAACATTAAACCTTCATCCTGAAAAGTGTTTCAACCTTTAATTTCATATTGCTTTACTGGCATAGAAATATAAATTAGACATAACACTTTCAAAAATGGCACTAAGAGACGCTTTTTTTTCTTCCTCTTAAAAGAAAACTTCAAAAAAGAGAGATAAAAAATAAGAATATATTGTAGTAGTGTAAATATTTTAAAGGTTAATACATATTATTTGATACTTTCATATAAATATACTGTTCTATCAACCTTTAAAATTTTAGTATCTTATTCTTTCAACCCATGAAGTTCCATTATATTAAGAGCTAAAAAAAGTCTGACAATATAGTTATCACAAGATCTATAATTAAGACAACAGCTTATATAATCAAACATCTGAAAATAACAGGCAAATATGGCTATAAAACAACTAACAGCAATTCATCATACCCAAAAGTAGAAATTCCTCTTAACAAAGTGAGTTTAGTTAGCTTCATTATGGTGAGATAGTTCAAACTTATTCTAGACAATTTATCAATTACTTATATTTTGAGTTTTAAAAACCTTACAACTATCATGAAAACAAGGTTAAAATCATAATCATATGAAAAAAAAATATTGTCTCAAAATATAAAATGCTTGATTAATTTACCATAAAATATATATTTTATATATATACTTCTCTCATTTTCAT
>KZ807966.1:138325-159333 GCA_000696205.2 Oncopeltus fasciatus
ATAACTAGCCTGTCCTTGTGGTGTAATGGTCAGCACGCGAGGCCCGGATAGCAAGAGATCCAGGTTCGATTCCTGGCGAGGACAGATAGTTTTTTATTTTCTGTTCCCTCTCATTAATTGTATAAAAAATTTAAACTATAAGACTGTCAAAGCAATAAAGAATAATCATATATTAATTTCTTGAAATGCTCAAGAACTACTAGCAGTGAATAATTTATAATAATAATAATTATTTTATTTCATTCAACCATTTCTATTTCTTAATTAATGTCACAAGAGAGAAGAAGAAAACCACTCACCTCTTCATTGGTAATTGATATAGAGCTGTCCTGCTTGACTCTTTGGTTGAGAAGTTCCTGAATGGTCCTTTTCACATTTGTCCTGATGGGTTCAGTGGATGATGGAGTCGATGGTGTATTGTCTTCTGACTTCTCTGTACTTTTACGCTCCCTCTTTTTTTCCTCTTTCTTCTTTTCAACACTCTCTTTACTACTATTGGAAGAGTCACGCTTCTTATCTTCTTTAGCAAGAATTTTTTCTGTAGTTTGTTTTTTTCCATCAATAGATTGCCTCTTTCCACTCTCTGGTTGTGTTTTCTCAACTTTGGCAGACTTCTTTGGCTTATATTCTTCATCTTCTTCTTTTTTTTCTTTTGATTTTGTTTTAGGAGTCTGTAAAAGAAAGAAAGATGCATGTTCCTCTACTTAGAACTATATTATATTTTGTATCTTATAAAAAAAAAGTATATATATATGTACAAACACACACACTTTTATTTCTTTCCCAACAAGTTTCGACCTTCCGGTCCATTAATAGTGGTTAATTAATAACGAGAGGAGGAAAATTCCTATATATTAAGTTAAGTGAAATAAACCCATTAAAAAGGACCAAAAGGTCAAAAAATGTTGGGGAGAAAATAAAAGTGAGGGTCAAATTTGAATTAATTACTAACTGGTTCCTAATTTGGATACAAATCTCATATAGAAGAATAATAGTAATAATACATTTATCTATAAACCCTTACATTTTAGAACACATTTAATCAAGGGATGATTTTAGGTAGATCTACCACTATTGGCTCCCCCCCCCCCCCAAAGTGCCTAAACTTGAGAAAGATATTGAATTTTTTCCTCTATATTGATTATTTAGTATCTTTAGATTTGAATATGAATTGTTCTCTGTTCTCTTAATTATTCTATTCTCTTATTTTTATAATATACTAACTAAATCAGTCTATTGTAAATCTTGACTGAATTAATTTTTGGTTAAAATCAGCTGAGGGGAAGGGAGAGAGGTAGAAGATAGACATAATTTTTAATCAAGATATCTTTTTTCTTACTTTCATCATAAAAAAAGGTATAATTTTCTAATAGAGAGAAAATAATTAAATAAGGGAGATATATAAGAATGTATTTATGATGAATGAAGGGGATAAAGTGCTTTCCCCATTTTTACTTTCTGGACAGTCTAGAATCAGGATTATTGGCATTTCTTTTACCTCTTCTTCTTTCCACTGTGGCATATATGACAAAATTCCTCATTTTTCTTATTCATGTCATGAAATATGAGAAATCAACTTATTTTAAGCAGCTTCTATATGGTGGATTTTCTTTTATTTGAGATAGTATAATAAAAATATATAATTCATCTCAGTTAAACAATTTTTTTTTAACTAATGGAAGCTAATTTATTTAAATTTTTTGCTGAAACAATTTAGAAGAAGCTGCATTCTTATCTACTTCACTAAGATCTTCTTGAGTAATTATGTTAGTAAAATAATCAAAGGGCATAAAAACCTCTACTTGAAGTTCTTTCCTCCAAACCTTTTTTATGGTTTTGAGATAAAAATATTATTATAAGAGGACTGAGAGTGTCCTCACATGTGAGAAAACATGTATCCAGTTGGGATTGATCAAACAGATGCTTCCCGTGTATGTATTTGGTAGAAGGGTTCAACATAAGAGGAGAAGAAGCCACAATGTTTCTCATATATTTATTTAATACTAAAGGTACAAAAAACAAGTTATCATATGACTAATAATTATGCTATCCTAAGAAAAATATAATCTTTAAATAAACTGATAAAAAAGTGTGGAAAAAGTCAAACACTCATCATGAACTAGAACATACGTACTGAAGGGTTAACACGCTTTAGTAGTATTAATGGAGGTGGTACACAATATATTGGTTTAGGTAATAATACATCATTACAAGAACCACAGGTAACTACAAAATTAAAAAGAGTAAACTAAATAAATATTATTTAGATTTTCAATACTTTCATTTTGTATAGGGGAAGACCATCTCATAATTCAAAAGGAGAGAAGAAAGCTTCATTATTTACCTGAACAGGAGGAGGTAAAGGCTGTGCTTGGATAATCTGGATTTGCTTTGGTGTTGATGGTTGCTTAGTCGTGTAAGTCACTTCTTTAGTACCACCCTGATTTACTTTGTGAATGAGAAAGGTCTGCTTCAGAGGGGGTCTCTCTTTGTCAGGCTACGAAAATATAAATAATACATTAAATAAACACTGATAAGACGATTCAAGACAAAATAGAAATTAAATAATTATAAGTTAATTAACAGCCGTATAAACAGTATTTACAGTTGTTAATTAACTTAAAATTTATNATTTGGTTTTAGACATTGTACAAAAAATGGAAGAAATAAATATTTTTTCTATGTTTGGAAACATCAATAAGCACATATTTCAAGGACCAACTGTTTTGGGCCTACAACAAAAGATACAAAACTTTTGGGGTTATAGCAGTCATTAACAGGTTACTCTTTAATAACCTATTTTAATATATTATATGTAGTCTGGGATTCGGTCTTGGGATTTGAATAAACAAAACTAATTTGTAAACAAAAAGTTTTTATTATTGCCAACATTTCTGTTTTCCCTAAATTTCAGACCTTCTGGGTGGGAGGGAGGGAGAGAGAGAGTCTCTTACTTTAGGGTAACTAAATCATGGCAGTCATAATTCTTTGTTTATAAATTACTTTGGTTTATTCAAATCCAAGACTTTCTTATTTACTACATTACTATCAGATAAATAAATGCTTAAGTAATAGGAACCATAAGAGATTGAGTGTTAATCAGAGTAAAAGAACGAACCGGTTTAGGAGGAGGTGATTTGACCTGAGGTGGCTGAGGCTTGACTGACTGAAGAGGAGCTTGTTGAATTTTGATTGGCTGCTGTGGATTTTGCTGACTTTTGATTGACTGTGGATTTTGTTGAGCTTTAACTAGCTGCTTAGGTAGTTCCTTTGAAGGAGATGGCTGTGGCTTGATCTCTGTCAATTTATTTGAGGCTGTGGATTTAGCTTGCTGTTGTGTTTTCAGGCCAACTTGTTGGGGAGCCTGCTTGACGAAGTGCTGACCGATTTGTTGCTGTTTCAAGACTACCTGCTTCACCACGGGCTGCTGAGTCTTTAATTGCTTCTTTACTGCTTGCGCTGAGAGATCTTGCTTCTTCTTATAAGCTTTGTTAGTGATACTTAATTTGTGTACCTCAAATGTTGGATTTTCTGCTAGCCAATCTGCAAGGTTTGAAACCGTTGGTGCCATATCATCTAAACAAATATGAATAATAATTCTTAAGTTATTTTAAATAATAATTATTAAAATGATTAAATTAATGTCTTTACACAATATTTTCCAACCACTTATATTTAAATACTAATTTTGGATTAAGCCAGCCTTAGCATTTTGGTTTTTTAAATAACAAAATTTAACATGAAATTATTGTTACATTGTCATGTAATAAGATTAGATGAGCTATGTAATAATAAAGATTACTAGTTAAAATGTTTCTAATAAAATTTTGGATTTCAGATAAACCTCTCTTCCTCTCAATAAATTATTTTGCTGGGTATATAGAACTCATACATAAATAATTACTTAAATTAAATTACAGAGTTAAGCTATGTTCATATGAAAGTTATTAATCTTTAAAAAAAAATTAATCAAGTGCCAGGTTTCAGGTTACTTCCCACTAAAGATACATCCTCCTGCTTAGTAATAGTTCAATAGTTTATTAAAACTAAACAGCTGAATTTTTGTTGGGGTTCGGTCAAGTTAGATCCAAAAAAATACAAATTTAAAAAAAAAGTGTATTTAAAAAAAAAAATTATCTGCCGATGTTTCAGCTTCTATTTTCTACCTTTTGTAAGCCATCTTCAGGGCTGTAGAAATACAATGTCATGAGATTAGAATAAAAATTTGCAATATTATAATATATAATTGCCATAATGTAATGTGATATCATAAAAAGGACATAAGGAAGAAACTAATAAAAACTGCCCTCACTAAACATGTTTTTCATGAATAACACAAATTTGACTTCAAGAACATAACCATTCTTTCCATTGAACCCTATGAACACAAACCCCTTTTATCTGAGACCGTTCACATTAACTTACAAAACAATCCAGATAACAACAGAAAGGACATAGAACAATTTTCAACTTATTCAAACATTTTCAACATTCTGAAAACCATTAGCCCTCCTTCTAAATAAACCTGTCAAACATTTTTCCTAGTTCCAAAAGTTACTTTTTCCCAATAATACCCTTCCCTTTTTCCTTTGTCCTTTTCATTGCCCCCATTTGAAACAGGGCACTCTCCCTTTGCACCTTCTGCCTCTTACCTACCCCCCACCCTTCCGCCACCCACGGTGTCCTTCTCAAAAATTATATTTTCCTCTCAGTCATGGAAATGTGAACTTAGGAACAGGACGTCCTCTCTCGTCTTCATGATAGGTAGGTGTGGTCAGTTACTGTTTTAATTTTTCAATAATTTTTTTAATAGATTGTTTTCTGCATGTTTTAAATTCTCTTACATAGCTTTCTACATTCTTACTTTTGATATCACATAACATTATGGCAATTATATATTATAATATTGTAAATTATTATTCTATTCTCATGACATTGTATTTCTACAGCCTTGAAGATGGCTTACAATTTAAGTTGAAATGTCGGCAGATAATTTTTTTTTTAAATACACTTTTTTTAAAATTTGTATTTTTTCGGATCTACCTTGACCAAACCCTAACAAAAATCATCTAATAATAATACCTACGGTTAAAAACTCTCCATCTAAACAACTGAAGTCTTACAACTTAGCCAATTAACAGAGAATACTAATACTAGAATACTAAGCTCTGAACATAAACAATGTCTGATTTTCAGAAAATGTTCACTCTTGTAGCCCAGGGGAGTGTTATCTATATCTAACCTTTTAACTGGTGTTGTTGACCATAAAGATCCTTTATAACAGCTAAATTCTCATGGTCTAAGTATTTACTTATACATATATTCTCATGAAATACATTATGAAGATAATACTCATGTAAAAAATAGGTCTGAATAATTCATGTTACTGTAAAGCGCAATCGGTAAGAGACTAAAGTAAATGCTTGACAAAATAAGACCAAGTGACAAAGAGCAGCATAATTAACTTTTGGATAAGCTGCCATAAGTTTACCTCTTTCTAGCGGACCAATTTGAATTTGGTTTTAGACATTGTACAAAAAATGGAAGAAATAAATATTTTTTCTATGTTTGGAAACATCAATAAGCACATATTTCAAGGACCAACTGTTTTGGGCCTACAACAAAAGATACAAAACTTTTGGGGTTATAAGTAAGTAAACCACATGCTGGCTTACATACATTTAAACTCAAACTTAACCTTAAAAAACATAAATTGACATAGAGCATTCACATAATCATAAGCACTAAAATTTTGGTGATTGTTTTTTATGCCTAGTAGGATAAGATTGGAGAAAATATTAAAAGTTTTTTCTAAAATCAGTCATAAAATAGCCTTGACAGCTACATTCTCTTTGAATTTATTAGGAGGCTATTCAGTATTAAGTGAGAAGTTGGATTATTTAAAATAAATGATTATACTAGTCTTCAAGAACCTCATAAAGTTTTCAAGAAGAAAAAGTTTAAAAATTAATTTTTCAACATCTGATTACTGAACGAACTACTTTCATAGAACTAAGAAATGTATAACAAAAACATAATTATCAACCAACCTGAAATTAGGTGACCTGATGACTTTTCATACACAATTACTCTAGTGGAAGGCTGAAGACCTTCTACTTCACTATTCAGTAGAGCTATCATATTCAATGCATGCCTTTTAATACAAGTTTCACTGCAATAGTTAGAGCCGCTTCGAGCTGGTTTCTTGCATGTGATGCACTCCAAGGATGATATAGTTCTGAGGAATAGTATTGATAATTTAGTTATTCAACAAGGAAACTTAATTTTTACATTTAATTAATTAAAATTAATTTAATAAAGCTGGCTCTTGGCCAATCAGGAGGGAGGTAGAGTTCAANTTTCAGTTTTGACTAGTTTTCAGAAAATTGATTTGCCTGTCACGAAAATCTTTGATCATTGAGGACCTGTGCATTTTCTGTAGCCACTTACTTTCTAACTTGTCAAATGTAGACTGACAGATCTTTCATCAAAGTAAGAATCCTTACAGAAAATTCCTCCTGTTTTTCCAAAGCTGTTCTTTGATTTGTTCCTAGGAGAAGGAGCAGGAATCGTTATTCAACATGTGTGACATTTTTGTCATTGATTAGTATTATTAATCGGGGGGGAGGGGGGGGGCTCTAATCCACTCATTGCCACCCTTGGATCTATTTTGTCTTCTGTCAATCGTTGATCTCCTGATTATTGCCGGACCAGTCAGGAAATAAGAGTGAAGAAACGCTTATAATCAATAGTGGCATAGTAAAATATTTTCTATAATGGTTTTCTTAGTACAAATGTTATTGGTCGTTTAAATTCATTATTTATTTCGGGGAAATTATTTTTTTACCTATGAAATTATTACACAACGATATTAATAACAAACATATTGACGATTATTAAATTTCGTCTACTTCTAACCTTTATCCAGATCTAGTGGAATCAGTGAATAGGTTGATAAAGCAATCTTAACAATTACATTTTAGACTATTTTTTTCATAACACTATTAATAACAAACATATTGATATATTGGAAGGTCAACTTCCTTTGCACTTTCCTTCTCAGAATTGCAACCACTAAGGAGTAAGGCTAAAAGAAACACAATTACAAAATTGGCTTTTCAATTTTAGAAAGAAGAGACTTACTGATTTCAAGACTAATAGAATACAACAAATGAATAAAAAGTTCCTGCCACATGACATGCACTATTTTCCATATGAACCATTAAATGAACTTCTATAAAATTTAGTTGTTATATCTTGAAATTTGTATGTCCCCTCGCAATGATACTTCAATTGTTACTTTGATCCTATTAGTCTATTTTATCCAAATTTAATTGCAATTTAGGTTTTCATGCAACTCCCCTCCCTTTCTGGCAGAGTTTCTTAATATAATCTAAATATTTTGGGCAAAATCTACTTTGCTTCTAAATCAATCAGTTAATGAATATTTGTACTTATCCCCCACAATTTTAAAAATATATATTTAATCAAAAAACAAATCTATGTTGAGTTTCACTACCTAAACTAAATATTACACCTGCAACATCAGAAAAACATTTTTTTACTCACACTTTACATTAAAGGTTATTCCCCCCAGTCATAAACTGGTCAAAATCAGCTTTTTAGTTTGGAAATTAAAAGCTGCATGCCAAATTTCATAAAGAAAATCTGAAAACTGAGATCTGTAGAATGTCGACACATACACACACACATATACATTTAAGTGACTACAATTTTTTATGTACAGTAGGTAGGATAAAGAAAATATTGACATTTAAAAAAAAATATCTGTCATGAAAACTTCAAGACAAATAATATTCTAGTATAGTGAATAGATAGAGATAACCTGTATGTCTTTCTGAACCTATTTGTCTGGAGTTCAAACCAACTATATTTATGGAAAAAGGATCTAATTTACAGAAAACCGCCCCCTTCACAGAAGACCCATGGCAATCGGCAGGCTTATATTTATCGATGAAAGACCAGCCATGAAAGGCTGATTCAAACCCACTAAGCCCAACATGAAAGAACCAAACCCCTTATCCTATTGGTTAACCTGGTGACCACACTATCTTTATAATAATTAACTTTAATTTAATTAATTTATTGAACTATATAGATGCAGTTTGACCATAGAAATAATATTCCAAATCAGTCAAACTATCAAAATTGAGAAATCTTCATAAGCTAATCCCTAGACCTAACAATAAATATTAATGAAGTATATATTTCAGGTAAGACCTTATTGAAAAATCTAGTTATACAAATAACAGAGGACACTAGAGAGAATGGTTGCTCTTAGCAAATTATACAAGTAGATCACATTAGCAAACATCCAAAATATTTGTGCCATGATAAGAAATTAAGCAATGAGTCACACTATGAAATAGGTAAATTTTATATAAAGCGTAATATCAAAATTAATCAGGATTTGTTGTAAAAATAGGGTCCTCCCCCACAACAAAAGAAAAGAGAAGTAAACTGGTTATAATGTATTATTTAGCACATGCTGCATTACATTGCATTCACTAGACGGAAATAAATTGATGTTAAGACATGAATATGAATCACTTTATTAATCCAAGGACGCTATTTAAGCAAATTCAAATCTCAACATATAGATCTTATTAATTTTACTTTTATTTAAGAGAGTTAATTATGTTAGTATTTATAAAATTTAGAATGTTTTATGTACGACAAAAGTTTTGTTTTTTATCCAGGTTAGTAATACTAAATAAGATGACAAAACTCCTGGCAGAAAAATAAATTTATTATTAAATCAAGATAGAGTTATTAAATCCAACAAAATAATCCTCATCAACCAGTTTAATATTATACAAATTTAAATATTTTAATTTGATCACCAGAACTTATTTCTAAGGGAAATAAGATCTGGTGATCAATTCAGAAGGAAAATCTTATGATCTTATTAAGTTTGTCATTAAATTAATTAAAGAAATAATTAGTGTATGCTATAAAAATTTAAAAAAGTAAATTTTTCAATAGATGTCTTAAAAGCTGTATATTTAAAAATAAAATCTGATCTTAATTTTTTTCAATGAAAATCATGACAAATCTAGCAAGTGTAATACTCCTCCAGGCATATTTGGTCTATTACAGAAAAATATACACAAACATGTTTCTTAATAACTTCCAATAATTTTTAGTGAAGTTCTTAGCGTTATAAGCTTATAGAGTAACAAATATCAAAAATAAGAAACATTAGGAAAACCAATTTGTAGGTTTGATGATGGTAAAAAGTGAAGTTTGATTTATGGCAAATGTGGATCTCATTAACTACTTGTTTATATAAAGACAAATATTAATTACAAAAATATTTCATATAAATAAGCATCATAGATATAGTTTTGTAGCTTAAAATAACAGGTTACACAAAAATTTGGTTTGAAAATTATAGGCACATAATACTATATGTCATACACAAATAAATATAAGGCTGTTCTGCTGAAAATTTCTTTCAATGATTTTAAGATGGCCAACACAGCCTACCTACTATTGTTAACAGAAGGGTGGTCAATAATACCTTCTCAGGTATATCACACATGCATCCTCCCTTAAAAGGAGGATGAAGGTGTATGGGGACAGATTCATTAGGAGAATCTTTCTTCAGTTTCCAGGAAAAGCAAAAAAGTGTATGGGGGGGGGGGGTGTTTCTCATTGGCCAGAATTAATTATAATAATGAAAGTGAATTGAAATAACCCCTTATTCAATACCAACTTTAATTAAGTTTACAAATTAATTTTATTTATTAAAACAGTTTAACAAATCAGGAGTATACATAATAAATAAATGAAATTCAACAATGCAACTAGCATTAGCCAAAAGAAATTAATTACAATTAGACATAAATTATTATTTTACGTCCGGGTCTTTAGTAACAATGGATGAACATGAGAATAATTAGATTAAAATACTTATTCATGAGGCAAGGAAGGTACACCTAATCTTACAAATTTACTTTCAAAAAGGCAGGAAATTTAAGTTTAGACTTCAAGGTCGCCAAGAAAAAAGAAAAATAAGGAATAAAAAAAACGTACGTTAATTAAAATTAATGTTTTTCAAAGCGGAAATAAGCAAAAGTAAATAAAAGAAAATAGGCCCCTCTTGCAATACATCTTAAATATATTTGTTGGAGCAAATATAATATAGTATAAGCGTAAACGCTATCAGATTTGTGACATAAAATAAAAACTATCATCTAATTAAGAAAAGTGGTGAAATAGAAATTTGGGTAAACGGGACTTGAAAAAATTAAAACAGATTGGCATCAAAACATTTGCAGTAATGACAAATACACTGAATAAGTTAGCGAAAATAGAAGAAAAGGGATGGGTTATCAGTAATTGCCAGTGACAAATACTCAGCCTAAGCAACTTAAGAAAATGGCGCTGAGCATACAGTAAATAAATGGACAAAAATATCGATCTATCGAATCGTAAAAACGTATGGTTAATGAAACTTGAGAATGTAAGAAAAATCATTTAGGGCATTTCAAATAGTTTCTTATAAAGTATTGCACGATAAACAGTAGCAACTGTTAGAATTATGTTAATCAAAAGGTAAAGTTAGCTTGAATCAACCCACTAGTTTCGTAGGTTGAACACGATGTATAATAAGCATTGTTTGTCAACATACATAAAAATTAGTATTGAAATGTTATAGTCATTCATAATTTCTTCCAAAATATTGTTAAAAATTCAAACTGCAATGAGTAAGTCGTGCTCAACTTGGTAGAATTTTTCGACGTACAAAAAAGGGGAAATATGCTTGTGCGGGATCCAGACTGAAATTCCTTTCCAAGCACAAGTTAGTCCATACCGCCCAAATTTAGCTAGCATGGCTTTAAATAGAAAAAATGAGTCAGAATCGTAAAATCGGTATTACTTTGCCAAAAGTCGTCCATTTGAAGTAGATGACTTTCCCAAGCATCAATTAATTTTGTCTTACGCCTTAAATGTAATTAACTAGTAAAAAATTAGTGAAATCGAGACAATTTTATGCAAATTATAAAAATATTCAGCCTAAGCTGAAAAAACTTAAATATCAAAGAACTTCTGTATTTAATTTAAATGTTAACACATGAATGAAAAAACAAAAAATAACTATTTTTAGATTAAGGTTTCTTTAAATAGTAATCAATATCTGAAAGGATTCCCATAAATAGTTTCTGGGCCTTTCTAGAAGAATAAAATGTAATTAGATTTCATAAAATAAGAATATATCAAGTGAAGTATGATAAAGATTTAAAATCTTATCCCATTACATAACCTTCTCTTAAGAAAATTACTTCAACACAAAAAAGTTTATAACACATGTGATTAACTAAATCATTAAAATAAAATGTTATAGTCAATATTTGAACAAAAGTATAAAAAACAAAACAATAAATAATTGTGAAACATTACTAAGAGAATTTGATGCAAACAGTGAAGTAAATTCTATATACACATTTTAAAAAAATACTGAATAATAGGTAAAAATGGCTTACTGTTGGCCTGATGGTAGTTTTGAAGAAGGTTCCTTTGTGCTCAGTGCTTCTTTTTTGGCTTTACAATTAGGGCAAGACCACTCAGTATCTTGCTGTTCCATTTGCTGACCTGCAATGTTCCATGAATTAATTCTTCAGGCATAAGCCACAAAAACATAACTTTGAAGATTCTTGACAAGAGCTGTGGTCCACTTGTTTTCACTTCAGTGAACAACAGTTCATTTGATAAGGGATAATTAATTATTTAGTGTTATTTTTTATCAACAATTTTTAAGAATGTGGCGTGGAATTTTAATTGCTACTAAAAGAGTTCTTTTGATAAATTCTAAAACAATAGAAATAATTTTAAAGTAAAAATATTCTTAAAAGGAGTCCTCCCTTAATATTTTTTGAAAACTAAAACTTTTCTTTTAAGAAGTTGAATTAAAATCAGTAATCATATAATTCTTCTTCTTATATTCCCTTTAGACAATACAAACAGTAAAAAAATTATAGTATCAAGGGCAATTATATATTATTGGAGCAACTTCATATACCAGCATATCACTGATGGAGAAATTGTAATACGAATATCAATAATTTCACTTGAAATAGTAGGTAAAAAAAGTCCAAAGTAAGTAGAAAATATATTTTAATAGGTCTTACTAGGATTGTAACAATTTTCTTTGCTGAAGTTCAAGAGGGTAAAAACAAATGTACCACTTTTATCAAAATAATTTTATTAAAACAATAGAGTATTCCAATTAGGGATTAATAAATAAAACTATGGGCATTATTTCAGTCTTTAATATCACAGATAATAAATATATAATAAAATATATTGTCCATTTGCATATAACAGTAACTAAACTATTTAAAAAAAAAGAACAGTTTTAATAAATAAAACCATTCTTAATTAACCAAAAAAAAAAAAGAAAAAAAAAAGGCATAAACTGAATAGTATTCACAGGCACCTCTTTAATCTCAGCAATATGACTTTAAATGTATTCTTATTAATTGAGCTTCATTAAGGACAAGAGAACAGGATAGAACAAATTGCCAATTAAGACCCAACTCTCATTTATGAAGAATAGCTTATCAAATCTTAGATGATCAAGGTTCTAAGCCCATTTTTTATGGCTACAGAAATTTAACTTAAATAATAGTTGCTTTGTTAATATGGTTCATAAACCTAAAAGTACTATATAAATAATTTTCTGTATACTTCTTTTAGAGGTGACAGTGATTACTACCCATAAGAAATAGGGGTAATTTTTCTTTGCTCAGATTTTCTTTGCTTTAAATATCAATATAAAACTACACCAACAATATCGTAACATATTTATAATGAATGCCGCTTTTTTTTTTTTTTTATTCATTTAATCTTTCTTTCTTTGATAAATATTTCACACTTATCAATACTTTGGTTTAAATGACTAGTTTTTAAAATAGATATTTAAAAGAAGTCGAACATAGTATTTTTTAACATCACATTCCAACCACCTATGATTAACAAATCAACTATCTTGAGGAGAAATTCAAATTAATGTGACAAATGAACAATATTTACAAATATAATTTCAATATTTATTTTCAATGTGACAGAAGATAGCTTTTGCAAGAACCCTAGAATTATTAATTGTGGAGGTTCACAGAACCTACCCATTGCTTTTGTGACGCCAACACATTTCCCGTGGAACCATTCTTCACAACCATCACAGCATATCATAAACCTAAAAACAAAAAAAAAGAAGGAAAAAAATAAAAATGTGTAAGTTGAACCTCACTTAAAAAACAAGAGGTCAAGAAATGACTTCTGTCTGTTCTATTATATTATAAGTTAGGATCATTCTTAACCATAGCATTGAAACAAACAAGGCTAAATAAAGAGTAAGATACTTAATCTTTTAAGCAATACATTGGTTTCTGTAAGGCAATTAAGGAAAAGAACAAATATACTTCTTTGGCGAGGACAGAATAGAAAAAAAAATAAATTTGAGAAAATTATATTACTAGAATATACATAGGAACATGTTAAAAAAATATATAAGTGAAAATTATTGAGATATAGCTTAGAAATGCTTAAGAAGTGAGTCAATCTACTTTTTTAAAGAACAATAATCTTAACAACTTGATTTTTACACTACCATAAATGTAGTTATAATGGTTGAATTAAAGTTTTCATAGAATCTTTGTTTTAAAGTCACCTGAACTAATTTTTGCTAATTATTTCATCATTAATGAATCAAAATAAAATTCACATTGGTTAATAAAATAAGAAATAAAATAACAGCACTGGATAAGAAAAGAAAAAGAGTTGTTGAGTTTTTGGACAATACTTGAAGCAGGTATCAGAAAAGATGTTAAATTTAAATATACATTTTCTTCTCATTCACTACCCTTCAAATATTTTATTATTATTACAATGATTTCAATAAAAGTTAATAATAGGAGTGCTGCAGATAAAAACAGAAATAATTGAGTTTTAGCTAAGCTAATCAGTCATAGTTTAATTTTTATAATTAAGTTGCAAAATCATTGTATGCTATCATGCAAATTTTAATTTAATAAAATCAATAAAGGGAGAGGGGGGGGGGCTTTAAAAAACAATATCAATATTTCCATGGCTATTGGTTTGTCGTGTTTTTTATTTCTTATTAAGGTTCTGTCCATATTGATATGCTCCTATTTGAATTTCAATTTAAAGCAGTGAGAGAGAACAAAAAATGAATACTTATTTTTTTAAAATAAAAACTACTTAAGATTTTTATAATTCTTAATTAAATTTATATATCCTGTTTGAAATAAATTTTAATTTAATTAAAGCTTATTTAATTATTTGAGTGATGAACACTAGATCAAACTACTAAATGAAGATCACACATGGCTATTTTTAGAACAAATTGAAGAAATTAATTACGTAAGAAACAATCTCTTGCTTTTTATTCTGTTAATATAACAACACCCACATACAAAATAATTTTCTTTGATTGATCTTATAAAAATAGTCTAGATTAAACTTAGATGTATCAGCAGAAAAGCAAACCCCCCCTCCATTTCCCCCCCAGAATTTGGCAAAAAATAAGTGTCAAAAAGAATGTGTTTCCTCATTTTTCGATTCACTAAGTATTTCGTACTTGATTTTAAATAAGGCTTAATCTTAAATGGCTCAAAATATAAATAAACCATTTAATAATTTCTTATACAAAGTCTTATAAAGAATAAATAAGGTTGGGATTATTTTCCTATATTTTCTCACCTAAAACATATTACGTGATTTAACTCAGTGACTTAAGTAGCCCTCTTTACTTTATAGCTGGACAAAATGATAAACCAACTTTACATTGGTTGGTTATCATTTCCTAAAATCTAAATCTAAGGAATTGATCCCATTTTTTTTCTCTTAATAACTCTTAACTCGAAACTTTTTTGCAATTTAATACTAGTATGAAACACCAGGAAAAAAGAAAAGAAAACCTTTCAGCCCCTGAGCTGAGCAAGGCCTAACTCAATTAATACAGGTCATTAACCATTAAAACCCTACCCAGTGCAGGGCTCAAAATCAGTGCTGCTCTCAGGCGCCTTTTATTTAATATTTACTTGTCTGTAAATCTGCATTCACATTTAACATTTTTTTGATATTGCTTGAGGTTATATTAGCTCCAACCATTTCCCCCAAGATGTTATGTACTCAGGTCAGATTAACTCCTCCTGTTGCCCTAAGATGCTATCGCAGGATCATTACCAATAATCTGAAGTGTTTTGATTCGATGTTTTTTGTTGGGGTTCGGTCAAGGTATTACCTAAATATTAATCATGGTAAAAAAAACTCTCTAAAGTGCTTTCAGTTCCTTTAAACAAAACTAAATAAATAATACAGCTCCTACATTGCAACAACTATTTTATTTGAGGTAGTATATATAACTCCAACTACTATTGGCAGAATTTTCATTAACAAATTCATCTTTTATTCTTAAATGATCAATACACAGCAGATTTTGCTGAAAAAAAAAAAAAATTAATAAATAAAAATGCCAGAGTTGTCAGGAAAGCTCAGGCATTTTATTTATTATTTTGTGACCAATATTTTTGATATCTGGATAGTAAAGGAAAAAAGATCAAAAAAATGTACTGTAGTTAAATCTTCCAAAGGATCATTTTATATACCCGTTGCAACTATAGAAGAAAACTTTAATGTGTGTTTAAGTCAAACACACAAATGACGACGAATATACATAACATGAAAATGGGAGTCCTCAATTTAAAATAGTAGTTAAAAAGATAAAACTAAGACAGAAAGAGAGAAAAAAAAGAAAAGAAAAAAAAAAGAAAGAAAAAAACCAGCTATAAATAACTGCTTTTAATAATTCAATTGTAATTTAATTTTGGAGAAATATTTTATACTATTTAGGACAATTAATGAGAGGGAATAGAATAAAAAATCTATCTGTCCCAGCCAGGAATCGAATCTGGATCTCCTGCTATCCGGGCCGGTGCATTTACCAGTTATGCTACCTGTCCTGGTAGCATAACTGGTAAATGCACCGGCCCGGATAACAGGAGATCCAGGTTCGATTCCAGGCTGGGACAGATAGATTTTTTATTCTATTCCCTCTCATTAATTGTTTAAAATTTACATGGGATAAAATACCACAACCAAATAAAATATTTATACTATTTAGGGTTACTTAATATACTCACAAAACACCAAATTTATAGGACATGAAATTAATTTCACTAAATTAATTAGCCTTTGTAATGTTAGATTTAGTATACTCTAAAAGGGTCTGAACAAGAAGAGTAATATTTATACTCCTTTCAATAATAAATTCTCCTTTGGTGACTTTGTGATAGCTTCTGCAAAACTATTACTCATTACTGCGAGGAAGCCTCAAATTACAGGTGATTACTTGAAAGCCAAACAAATAAAGGAATTCAGATCTTATCTGACAAGGTTTTTGTAGTTGTAACTACAAAATTCCTTAAGTGTATATATCAAACCACCAAATTTATAGGACATGAAATTAATTTCACTAAATGAAAATAAATTTTAGGAGGAGTGAATATACAGTAACTCGAGCAAAGAAAAGTAAACACTATTTTAGTAGTGAAAAACAATATATTAATTAAAATTACTCAGATTTAATAATGACTTCATGATACAAAATAATTTTGAGATGTAGCAAATAAGAAAAAAATAAAAATAATTTTAACAAAGAAATGAACTGCAATGACATGGATGAATTATAAAATGATTGAAATAATATTAAAATACTTACTACAAGAAATGCAAGGGAGTTAAAATAGAAAAAATCTTACTACCTTAGCCGGAACTCGAATCCTGGTCTCCTGCTTTTCGGGCAAGTATGCAGGCCACTATACAGGGGAGGTGGAGAGATTATCTAGCATGCCTTGGTTGTGTAGTGGCCAGCATACTTGCCCAGAAAGCAGGAGAACCAGGTTTGAGTCCCAGCTGAGGTGGTAAGATTTTTTATTTTAACTTCCTCACATTTCTCTTATAAAATTTAACGTGGGATTAAATACCACAACTAAAATAATTATTTAAAATATTTAGATATTTCCCTTTGATAAATCAATTAATAACTATGCAGGCAAATTAATAAAATACAAAGCTAAGTACATAAAATATAGAAGGAGATACCACTCATACCACTAGCTGAAGGAACAATAAATCCTAGAGACAAATTATAATAAATAATCACACACACATACATAAAAAATATATAAGAACCAGAGGAAGAAAAAGTGTATTATTATATGCTATATAACTCATTCTCTATTCTAACTATTCTCTCATCAGAAAGGTTATAAGTTAATAAAATTAATTATATATGCATGTGTTATTTTATCTAAAAGTAACACTTCCTTAAAAAGAAAAAAAATTACTGGGAGTAAAATTATCCCTAGTCATATCATCTTACATGATACATTTATAATGTATAGGTCTGTTATCCTTTATTTAATTCCACATTTTGGCCTTTGTATTGTGAGATTTAGTACACTCTAAAAGGGTCTGAACAAGAAGAGTAATATTTATATCTCCTCTCAATAATAAATTCTTCTTTGGTGACTTTATGATAGCTTCTGCAAAACTATTACTCATTACTGTGAGGAAGCCTCAAATTACAGGTGATTACTTGAAAGCCAAACAAATAAAGGAATTCAGATCTCATCTGACAAGGTTTTTGTAGTTGTAACTACAAAATTCCTCAGGTGTATATATCAAACTTAGCATACAAGAATTAGAGATTCTATTTCACTAAAATGGCTAATGGAATACACATGTTTTGATGCCTGTAGATTTTGAGCAGCAATGAGCAAAAATTAAAGAACCAAATGCTAATGGCTGAGGTCCACAGAGCAAGAGTAAGCTGCTGACAGAGACGACCTTTAGGAAATCGAGAGGTTACTGTTTTCTGAACTGTCTTCTCTTGCAAGTAATCTGCATATTTAGATACTATGACCCTTATTTTATCATTGATGTCTGGCTACTTTAATTAAAAATTTAATTCCATCAATACTATACCTTTCAACCCTATCAATTTTCCCTAACACCATTAAGAATAAAGTGCAGTGGGAACTAAAATATTACTCTCTAATATTTCTGTATTCTTCAAGCTCAGTTCTCTTGAAGCATATTTTTTCACCTGACATAATGAACTGATTAATCATAATTAGAACTATTACTATTATTTCAAGAACAAGCTACATTTTATTTAAATGTAGATACAAATTTAATCGTAACATTCAACCATACAATTTTGATAGAAAGTTAAAAAAAAACTGGAAAAAATATTTTTACTTTTCTTGAGAGAATTTAAATATTGAAAAATGATTTTACAAATAGTAAGAAGACTAACTGTGAATCTAAACTTAAGAGGTGAAATACTAAACTAAATTTAAGTTCACGATAATTAAAATTAACCAGTAAAATAATATGTGTAAACCAGTAATCAATATTAGATTGTTAATATCAATACTATTGATTTAAACTCAAACTTGTTTGTTTGTAAAAGTATTGTTACTTTTCTCATTATTAAAAATATTGAATAATCTAATAAATAAATTTATTTACTAACAAATATAACATTTTAATACATAGCAATTTGGAGTTGGTTTTTAAAAGCAATTTTGCAGTCGGCTATTTTTTATTGATGAAGAAGATGTTTATAAGAAACAATGACTCTTCAGATGGAAAATATTAGCTAATTTCCAAACAATTAATGAGAGGGAATAGAATAAAAAAATCTATCTGTCCCAGCCAGGAATCGAACCTGGATCTCCTGCTATCCGGGCTGGTGCATTTACCAGTTATGCTACCAGGAAGTGCTAGATATCTCATTAAATTCCCTCTCATTAGCTTATTTCCTCTCACAAGCCAATTGCATTATAGCAATGTGCCATTTATTTACACAATGCACCCCTTCAATAAAGTCACACACCAAAATAATCAATTTTATACAAGCCTGTTCTCAGAAAGCCTTAAAAGAATAGTAAATTAATACAAAATAATCATTCTCTATCT
Source organism: Oncopeltus fasciatus (assembly GCA_000696205.2). Lineage (NCBI taxonomy): Eukaryota > Metazoa > Arthropoda > Insecta > Hemiptera > Lygaeidae > Oncopeltus > Oncopeltus fasciatus. The sequence goes on from KZ807966.1 coordinate 157,361, forward strand.
AAATGCTATAGGGCCAAGAAGGTATTTTTAAAAACATTTAACAGCTGTTCTTTTTTAAAGAGTGACACAAGTTATTTCTTTTTAATAAACTGAGAAAACAAGTCGCCTTTCAAGGATTGGCTGTTTCAGTAAACAGCTCTGATTCAAGGTAAATAAAAAAAAAAAAAAAAAAAAAAAATTAGCGGCTTTATATTCATTTCATTCAACATTTAAGTTGTCACTCCCTTGAAAAAGAAAAAATGTTTTCGGAGTATGACAATAAAAGGAGTAATGGATTATTGACTATAATGAAGTCATATGATTCCATTTTGAAAATGGCTAGCCTGTGATAAACCAGCACCAGGCTATAAACAGAACAATAATATATTCCAATAAAACACATGGAAATGTGGGTAAAAAAATAAATAAAAAATTATAAAATAACAGAGTTTAGTGGGAGATTTTTAGTATAATTTGTATAGAAGTGTCTATAAGATAAATTAATCTGAAATATATGAAAATTTCTAAAAAAAATAATATATGTTGGGGATTTTTTCATTACTAATTTTAGTTGAATCATTAATACTAAGAATTACCAGCTTGCGACTATAAATTCTTGGTATTAATGAAACTAAGCAGTAAAATATAATTTCTATTTAATATACCATCAGATTTATCATTAACATACTATCACATGAGATCTAATTATAACTAAATATGACTAGAATTTGAAATAATTTACAAGAAATATAAACTTAATTGCAAAGTTTTACATATTTATTTACAACTAAACTAGGCCATCAATAACTGTATTAAAAACCTTACTATTTAAAAACATGACCATCCCAGATGCATAAATTGGAAACACAAAAAAAAAAATCTAGAATCATATTTATTGCTTAAACAGTTTTGCGTAACTTAAACTGAGTTTGAATACACTACTGTATAAGAATCACTAAAAACTTAACGCACTCTTAAAAAGTACGTACAATAATGTACTTTTTATTGAGATGATCTTTAAACAAGAAAAACCATATTATTGACACACAAAGAATCAATAATTGGCTTATTAATAAATAGGCATAGTCTACTATTATCCATTTCAGTAAAAAAATTATTACATAGTCAAACCTATATAACAATTTTTAAATTCTGGCAAGTCAAATTCATATACAAATTTATATAAAGAAAATTTGCATACATATTATATAATAATTAAATTCAATCCCCTTCAAATGGACAAATATTTACAGCAANATTCATCCATCTATTTTGAGTTTTTAAACTTCATAATTAATTTATAAAATTTCTGAATTACATTAATATCTTAGAGTACACAAAGTAATTATATAGTTCCCTGTACTCACAAGAAAGCTGTGGAATTCATTTTTCTTTCCCCATGTATAAAAACTATAGGCAATTTCAAACTATTTAGGTTTAATATACATTTAGCACGTAAATACGTAAAAAAAATACTAGTTTTTAAAATTATTTTTTATTGAGCCACATCCCTTAAAATGATTTTGAGTAGTAAGGCTAGGCAGCACTACAAATTGAACATATAAGTAAATGCTTACATTGCATACACTACAAATATTTCTGAAGTAAATGAACTAATTAAAACTACATATAAATTATTTAAAATTATATAAAACAAATATAATCAATTAGATTATTTTTATAGAGTAGAATGATTATCAAATTTACAGTATATGTGAAGTCCGACCAGGCAGATCGCCCACAATAAACCCAGTAATTACAAAAAGTAACTGTGTGCCTTTAAAACATTTAATTTAGACATTGGCATTTGTAACTTTTTTCTGTGGACTTCCTTTATGACCTAAAAGTGCTCAAAGCACGCTCAATTGATCAAGCATTAATTCCTTAAAGAGTATTTGTATATTCTTGAATAATTGTACAGTTATGGCAATAAGCCAAGTGTACAGCTCCCCGGAAATGATAAGAGGTATAATAATATATATATAAAATTAACC
>KZ807966.1:159361-180128 GCA_000696205.2 Oncopeltus fasciatus
CCCCCCCTGCCCATTCATATTCAATCATCTTTCAAGATTTGTGTTTCACTATTTTAAGCTACTTTGTCTATATATAATGCAGTCAATTTTTAATATCATGAAACTTTCCCTCTTTTATATTAAAAGATAAAAAATTTTCCAGTACAAAAATCTTTCTTGCCATCCTTTAATAACCTATTGCAACCAATAATCAATTATGTCATTGAATACAGTAAACCCACAATAAAAGAAAATTCTCATTGGTTAGGTAACTTCTTCTGAAGGAAAAATAGTAATTATAATGATAGAAGCAATTCAATTATTTGGAGGAGCAAAAAAAAACCTAAAATATAAAAGTTAGAACAATATAATAATGCAAAAATGACTAAATTTAATAAAAATTAATATATATATATATATATTGATGAAGAAGATGTTTATAAGAAACAATGACTCTTCAGATGGAAAATATTAGCTAATTTCCAAACAATTAATGAGAGGGAATAGAATAAAAAAATCTATCTGTCCCAGCCAGGAATCGAACCTGGATCTCCTGCTATCCGGGCTGGTGCATTTACCAGTTATGCTACCAGGAAGTGCTAGATATCTCATTAAATTCCCTCTCATTAGCTTATTTCCTCTCACAAGCCAATTGCATTATAGCAATGTGCCATTTATTTACACAATGCACCCCTTCAATAAAGTCACACACCAAAATAATCAATTTTATACAAGCCTGTTCTCAGAAAGCCTTAAAAGAATAGTAAATTAATACAAAATAATCATTCTCTATCTAAATGCTATAGGGCCAAGAAGGTATTTTTAAAAACATTTAACAGCTGTTCTTTTTTAAAGAGTGACACAAGTTATTTCTTTTTAATAAACTGAGAAAACAAGTCGCCTTTCAAGGATTGGCTGTTTCAGTAAACAGCTCTGATTCAAGGTTAAAAAAAAAAAAANGAGGATATAGAATGTTGCTAGTGATATTGGTTATGGATGGGTCTGGAAGTACCACAAGGGTAAAATGATAAAGGAGGTGTGATGTGAGGATAGGGTTGCCAGCACCCTCCTGGCACGCGCCTCTCGGATGTGGCCCTCTAGGCATCTGTCTTTCAGTGTCTCCATACATGGGCTGGTCGGAGGAGCATTCCATTACAGCTCAATACAAAAGGGCCTGTCCCATAGGATCGAATACTGCTTGTATAGGTAAGGTTACAAATAGCGCACTTCCCGCCACAGAGAGAAAGAGAGCTCTATGTAGCTACTTGACAGAAATGGTTCTTCAATATCAGAATGAGCAGTTGCCTTGACAGATAAGGCTTGAGGTTATGGAAAAGATAACATTTGTTAGCCCTGAGGATAGCGTTCACCGCAAAGCCAATAACCTAACCTCAGCAAAAGGTATAATATATTTTCTTGTCATTTTCAATAAAAGAGTTATCTTAAGATCTTCCCTGACTGACCATCGACTATCGAAGAGCCATTATGCCCAACTATCGACAATCTTCTTCCTTTGCGTCAAACTTGCAGATTTCGGATGCATCTAAACTGTACCTGTAGAACTCGAACTAACTTACGATGTTGGCCACAAGAAGCAATGGTTCTGAAAAAAAGAGGCAAAGGCAAGACAGGGCACCTTAAATTTGTCACGTGTTCAAAGTATTTTAAGAACATTACCTACATTTTCTTTAAAAACTATTATGATGACTTATACATGTATTATATATATATATATAAATACAACAAACTAAATAATTAATATGATTAAATTTTGAGAAAAAATTATGTTACCACAGTGTACAAGAATTCATGTCATGTAAACAGCCTTTCAATTTTTAATGCATTTTAATTCACAATTGTTCAACAGTTTAGAAAAGTAAAACAAGCTAATATATATCTGTTTGTTGTCATTTGCAAAAAGATATGCATGAAATTTTTAGAAAAAAATGCAATGAATATAGAGAAGAGCTGAGATGATGATACAGATGTTTAAAAAGCATTTGAGAAGTAATGTCTCTGTGACTGACTCTCTTGTATTTCTTATGACAGACATAAGCCACAGATGTGTTATACCATATACAATTAATCAATAAACAAAAACTTATAACTTTAGATCAAAATATGTATATATTAACATGTAAAAACATAAAATATAAAGAATATTAAATAGTTAAAACATTTTAAAAATCCATTTAAAATTATTGATCATTATAAAACTAGTAGAAATTATAACAATATTATTGAAAGGAAATTTTCTGCGTTGAGTATGTATGTTGAAATATACTTAATCTACAACACATTTCTCAATGAAATTCACTCTTTGACACACCCATTGCATCATTATTAATTCACCCATTCAATTAAATTCCATGCAGGACCATATCTTTAAAAAATAATGCAGACTATTTAAAAAAAGAACAGTTTTAATAAATAAAACCATTCTTAATTAACCAAAAAAAAAAAAGAAAAAAAAAAGGCATAAACTGAATAGTATTCACAGGCACCTCTTTAATCTCAGCAATATGACTTTAAATGTATTCTTATTAATTGAGCTTCATTNAAAAAAAAAAAAAGTATTCCTCAACCAAATCCCATCCTTGACACATTTCTTATGTGTTAAGAGGGATAACATTAAAATTCCACAAATGGCCATACAATGTATTAAATAAATATTAAATATGCATCCAATTTCTCAAAAAAATTTATGAAGAAGATTAATTCTAATTAGATTAAAAAACAGATACTGGTGAGAATTTCTTTATGAACATTTTCAATTTTCATTATTCTTATTTGCTGAATTTTTTTTTCCAATGTTCAATAATTTTCTTTCTATTTTTTCTCTCTATCTTTCACAGATAAAACTAAAGAAAAAAATAATGACATGAATTTTATTATTACAAAATAAGAATTTTCCTTTAAAATATCATACAAATAGGTTTGACTAGGTGAACTTCTTCTGCATCAATTAATAATAAGAAATTTTATACATTATTGTTCCAAGATAACCTGTCCCAACCCTTCTTTAACCTGTGGTATCTCTTCTATATTAAAGTGGCGAGAAAAGAAGAGAATGATTCATGCTGAGAAAAATAGTTCATAGTATAAGCTATATAAATCAATCTAAACTATATCAAATGATTTTGATTGTTATTTAAATAAAAAAATTAAACAGGAGATTGTAATTTTATTTAAATGCAAACACATGCATGCACACACCCACCCATATAATAAATTTATCTAATTAAATTTAGTAATAAATATTGTTGTATTTCAATGAAAATTATGGTCACTATAGTTTAATTTTTTAAAAATTAAGAGTCAAGTTTCAGGTTCTTTTTAAAATGATTTTTTGTCCCAACTCTAATACAGCATTTTTGATAGTCAACACAATATAAATTAAGTCCATGAGATCGATAAAGTACCCCTAAACATAATAGTGTTTCAGGTTAACTCTTACTCTTATCAAATTAATCTTGCCAAATCTAATAGGAGTTCAAAGATATTAACTTTTTTAATGATTTTAGTACTGAGCTTGGGTTACAGAGCATTTAAAAATTTATTTTATTTTCATTAAAAATATTTTACAAGAAAGATATTTTAGAGTGATTTTATTATGATTATAACTTATACAAATTTTATTTTATCATTTAAAAAAAAATAAATAAAATCTGTTGAGTTTCATGGCACTAAACTAAATATTACAGTCACTGCAACTTTGTTCAGATTAAAGGTAAGCGTAAGCCCTCATGACCATTGGGCCAAATTTGTTTACAATGAGCTTAGCCTATCTTTTTACATGTAAAAGCAAATTGTATAAGCATTGAAAGAAAAATGAATACAAACACAAATTTTAGTGACCAACATCTTTTATGCCTAGTAGGTAGAATCGGAGATCCTATTCTTTATCCCATTCTTCGTTAAATGTGACAACAAAATGGGTAACTGACATTTAAAAAAAAATGCTATAACAAATTGATAAAACCAATTTTCCAAGGTATAATGTGCATTTCATTCTGAAGAAGACATTAAAATTAGTAACACATCTTAAATATCAATAGTTCCCCTTTTAAAGCAAATAAATAATCAGTAACAACTAACCAACATCATGTTTCATCTTAATTTTAGATATGCTAATAATAATAATAATAATAAACAATTTATAACTGGCCAATCAATAAATCCACCATCCTTTCTACCAATCTGCTTTGAAGTATGTAAAAACTTAACCTACTAATAACAATGAGAAGAATTATAAGAAAAGTATTCATTCATTTAAAGAGCAAGTATGGTTAAGATTTTTGAATTATTGATAGTAGAGCAATAAGCAAGATAAGTTATTAAAATAAGAAACAAGCATGCATTTCCAGTTTTTGCAAGGACTTTTATAAGGCAACATTTTTTTTTTTAATTGATAATTTGAAGTCAATACATTACGTGCTTAATCAAATAAATATATTGTAATATTCATAATGCATTATTAAATGATAGCTTACTAAAATAAACTTTAAAAATTGTATCCAATAAAGGCATTGTATAAAACAATATTTTTGCATTACAATAAGGGATATTTAATACAGATAGTTCAGGAAAGAAAGAATCCTGAAGGGTATCATAACTAATTATTATTATTTATATCAACACTGCTTTATTAATACTAGAATGTTGAGAAATATAGTATAAAGAAGTGAATAGACAAATATAATTTCTTTGTATTAGTGTTTGAGTAAAATTATACCTGTTATTATGTGGCTTTTTGCAGATACACCAAAGTCTGTCAGGATCATCTTCAGAATTCCAACTTTCTTGATCTGACTCAATCTCATCTTCAAAGTCAGAGACAAATTCTTCTTTGGTGTATTTTCTAAAAGAAAAAAGAAAAAAATGAAAAAAGAAAAAATATCTGAACAAAACCAAGATATTCTAATAGTATGTATAAAAATACTAAATACATTACTACACTTCATTATGTTTATAATAATACATAATTAATTTTATATTGTTTATTTCCAGTAGCTAGTACAACTTGACAGCTTGTTCATATTTGGATTTGAAGGGGGTGTGTTAATTTATTAAATCTATTAGCAAAGATAATAAGTTACAATTTTACAGAAACGGTTTTGTATTTGAGGTTGTTTATTATTGAAAATAAATTATGTAAGAGATTTTGATACATCTCCTCATGTTTAATGAATCTGAAAAAAAAAAAAATAAATAAATAAAAGAAAACAAACTTTTCTACTCATTAATTTTTAAATTATACAAGGAATGTAATAAATATCATCTTTCACATTATGTTCTTGATGGGAAAAATAAAATTAGATTTCAAGTGGATACTTGTAAAGCTCTTTGATCTTTTCAATTTAATGCAGACATCAGAATTGCACAGTTAATATTTGCGATAAATTCAGAAAAACAGCCCATGAAGACCTTCTGCCTATATTTTAATGCATTGATTGAGGTTTACAACATCCTGTAAGGTCACGCATGTTCCCTGCATTATTAGAGAAAAAAGTAATATTATAAATCGAGAAAATTTTATATATATATTCTTATTTGCTGAATTTTTTTNTATATATATGTATGTATGTATGTATAACCAAGGACTTTTACCTAAATGTAACATCTTCAACTCCCAAGAGGTGCAAACTAATCCCACAAATAATTACAATGATTTATTATCAAAGCTAGAAAATGGACTGAAGTAGTGTATATTCTATTTAAAAAAAAAGTATTGCATCTTCTTTAGATAATTTTCAATAATCTTATTAAATTACAATAATTTCCCAACTTTCTTGCCCCCATAGGCCCAGATTAAACTAAATTCTTGATCATTTAATGATTTTAGTTGGGGTTCGGTCAATTCAGGAAATGTGAACTTAGGGACAGGACGTCCTTTCTCGTCTTCATGAATGCTGAAATTTTAGCAGATAATCTTTTTAAAAAATACATATTTTTTAAATTTGTATTTTTTTTTTGGACTACCTTGACCGAACTCCAAATAAATCATCCAATAATAATATCTACGGTAAAAAAACTATCCTTTTAAATTCTTGATCTTTCAATAATATCACCTTTATTAGCTCCAAAAACCATCAACATTACTTGCTCTAGAAAACCCACTCTCAAGTTACATAAACATGCAAGACATTTACTATAATATACGAACTATAATAAATAATGGCATCGAGGTTATTTTATACAGGAAACCTAGTTACAAAGGAATAAGAGAAAATTAATAAGTGGATAAACTTGCAAACCAAATTATAACCACTGACATGAAATATAATGATGTCCCTCATTATGATTATATATCCAATGCACAATTACATTAAAAAAAAAAAAAAAAAATTGCTAATACAATGGTTATAAGTGACTAATGGACCACAATTTGCTTTGTCTGGAATGAAATCTTTTGAAGCAAATACCCATTCAATACAAAAATCTCCAAAGTATTTTTCATATTTAGTATAATGAACTTCAGTGCCATGAATTTCAGTAAGTAGAATAACATCAAATTTTATTTAAATAATTAATAAATATCTTTAAAATAACTTATTAATGTGCCCACAAATATTATAAGTCAATATTGATATATAATTCCTTGTATGTTCAAAAGAAATATGTTATATTTTTTTAAAACATTGTTTTTGTTGTGGTTTTTAATCCCACATAAATTTTAAACAGTAAATGCAAGGGAATAGAATAAAAAATCTATCTGTCCCAGCCAGGCCTCAAACATGGATCTCCTGCTATCCGGGCCGGTGTGCTAACCATTTGCACCACCGAGACTAGATAAATAACTTATTAAATTCCCCGCACACGTACCGGGAGTAAACCTCTGAGAAAGACGAATACATCGTCTAATGCTCAAAGGAGCTGACATTGTCAAGCTATTTATCAGACTCTCTTTATTTACTTTATTTTTATTTTTATGAATATTGTTTTGTTGTGGTATTAATCCCTCATAATTAATCCCAAATTTTAAACAATAAATGCAAGGGAATAGAATAAAAAATCTATCTGTCTGTGCCAGGGTTCAAACCTGTCTCAGTGGTGCAAATGGTTAGCACGCTGGCCCAGATAGCAGCAACAAAAACAATATTTAAACAATTTATAAAACGAAATAAAAAGTAAATAACGAGAGTCTGATAAATAGCTTGACAATGTCAGTTTCTTCGAGCATTAGACGATGTATTCATCTTTCACGGAGGTTAAGACTCCCGGTACAGGTGGGGGGAATTTAATAAGTTATTCAGCTAGTCTTGGTGGTGCAAATGGTTAGCACGTCGGCCCGGATAGCAGAAGATCCAAGTTCGAACCCTGGCTGAAACAGATAGATTTTTTATTCTATTCCCTTACATTTATTGATTATATTTTTTGTTTATTTACCAGTCACTTAATGGTTCTATAGGTTTTTGCACATTGTAAGTGCCTTCATTCAGTAGTTTTTCTAAGATATCAGAAAAGCATTAAATAAATAATTGTCCAAGTAAATCTTTTCCACTTTCCTTGCCTATACATAGCCTAATTTCTTTTTCTCATTTTAATGGGTGTGAATTCACAATTGATTTTTTCAAACTGTTAGCTTATGTGTAGATATTATTTTTCTGGTGTTTGTGTTATTAAAAAAAAAAGTGTTCTGTTAAAAAACCTTTCTTTTTTTGTCACATCCTGTTGAACTGGAGTACCCAGTCACTTTAAAATATTTAAATTTTTCAGCACTAGATATACTTCAAATCAATTCTATATTAAGTAGGTTTGTGTAACTATAGGTAATCATTGTTACCTGTTTAGATAAAAACAAAAGTCAAATCTAGGCATCTTTACAAATACTCTTTATTATAACAATTTTTAGTGCAAGGGAACAGAATAAAAAATCTAACTGTCCCAGCCAGGACATAAGACGATATATTCGTCTGCCTCGAAGGTTAGACTCTCGCACTAGTGCGGGGAATTAAATAACTCTTATCAGACTTGTCTCGGTAGTGTAAATGGAAAACGCACCGGACCGGATAGCAGGAGTCCAGGTTCAAGTTCTGGTTGGGACAGTTAGATTTTTCATTCTGTTCCCTTGCAATAAAAATTGTTAAAATTTATGTGGAATTAAATAACACAAAAAAATAATATTTATAAAACTCTTTATTATGTTGTTACTATTATGGCTATCAGTTAATTTAATGACAAAATATAACCCTATTTCTCTTTAGACATCTGCATTAAAAACTATTTGTTCCTCTAGTCTTTCTTTTGTTTATAACCTGTGTGCTCAACTCTTCTTTTATTTTAATATTTTCTTCTGTTAATCCATCTCCTTTATCTTTTAACTGAATGATATCTGTCTTAGTTAATGCCCACACACATAATTTATAAGATATTGAATAATAATAAAATCGGAGTCCCTGGGATCGCTGTGGAACCAAGGAATTTAGGTATTAGATGATTTTAGTTGGGGTTCGATCTAGGTAGGACTCTACCTTGACCAAACCCCAACAAAAATCATCAAATAATAATATCTACGGTCAAAAAACTCTCATTTTGAACATACAACATAACTTGGGATGCTCTTACAATGTCAAACTCTGCACATAGACCTCTAACCAGACTGCAGGCACACAACAGGACCTCACAGATCTCACCTGCAAACTCACCGCCCCCAAAAGACGTCACCAACTAAAATTACATTGGATATTACCAGCCAGGAAGACATCAAGACACCATTAAAGGTAGATGGTTTTTTTTCGTTACTTTTCTACCTTGACCCAACCCCAACTAAAATCATCTAATAATAATATCTATGGTCAAAAAAACTCTCCTTTTGAACAAGGAATTTAGGATTCAACAAGATGTAAAGTCTTAGCTGGAAGAAAAATCAACTGATATTTTTTAATATTCTCACATGTGAATTCCCTATTTTAATTGATTTTCCAAACAAATGGACAGATCATATATTAATTAGGGAAAAGTAATGGAAACAAATTTAATACAAACATTATTTACTTTTGTGAAGCATTTCTATAGCAAAAGTAAAATAAAAAGGGAGAACTTATATAATGAGGTAGAAATATTGAATACCTAAGTTTATGCTTAAGTTTGATTTGAATTTACTTCATTATAACCAGATAATGAGTAAAATATGCATGGCAAGTTATAAATAAAATTATTCACAGTAATCACCTCACAAAGTATTGAACTAACATTGACAAGTTTATCAAAATTATAAAAAAGAATTTATACGGTAATAAACATATATATAAATAAATAAATNTTTATTATGTTTTCTTTCATGCATTCACTTCTTCTTAAAGTAATATATATATATATATATATATATATATATATATATATATATATATAGACACACACACACACATTGTGTCAATAAATTTAAAAAAAGAGAAATTAAACTTTAATATGTTGTATGATAGAAAATATAATACATACTTTTCAGGAATTCTTTTAGTTTCTTGTGAATGACGTTTTTCAGTAACTGCACTGGCTGTAATGCGTTTTTTTTCTTTTTCAGTCACCTTAATCTGAACTGGTGACTGGGTCTAGAAAGTAACAAAAAACAATAATATTTCTTTAAATCAAATACATCTAAATAATCACATTAAATACACTGAAACTTTCACTATGCAAAAACTCTGACACTGAAAATGTACAGTAAAGTCTTCAGAAAAGGTTTTACAATTTTTTTCCTTTTACTAACTCTTACATGGAACAAGTAATTTTTTTTTCATTTATTTTTCATGTAAAAGTTTAGTTACAGCTGGAAAAAAATTGTTGGTTAAACGCATCTTACTCTAAATTCTGTTTTTCATAGAGTTTAAGTGGAAAAACAAGCTGTGCTTATTTTATTGAAAATTGGGGAGTGTAATTTTCAGTTCTACAAAAATAATTAAATAGTTTTTAAGAGAGCATTTATAAAACATCATATATATACTACCATCATTTTGATATTTATAATATATTTTGCTAATAAGCTAATTTCATGAAGGATATAGCTGTCCGCAACTTATTGGTCTAACTTTCATTTCATTATATAAGATTAAGGGGAAATTTGCGAAATTTCACAAATTGCAAAACTTAATGCTTAATCAAAGAAAAGTTTACATCAAGGGGAGAGAGAGTGCTTAAGAAATATCAATTGGACAAACTGGAAGAAGTCCATAAATGCATTAGAGAGTAAATGATTAACTTATACTAATAATTACTGATAAAACTAATTGAGATGAAATCAATAAACTTATCTACTAAAAAACACATGTTAAGGGTCACTCCTTTCTCTGCACTTATTTTAATTATAGCAAATAAATTAACTATTTATTGCAAACAGGTAAGCTCAGGTTCAAGCACACTTAGATGGAAAATAGCTAACATTAATACTTGGAAGTATGTTTTTTTATTAAATAATAGTAATTAAGTATAGAACCTATCAACTCTTGAAAAAATGAGTAGAATAGATCAGAGACCAAGATCCCAGTAGAAAATTGACAGGATTGTGCCTTTCTGAATGCTACTAAGAGAAATAAAGATAAGAAGATCAGGTTCAGAATGCTTGAGAACAAAATGTCTTATTCATTAATCGTTTCAGGACTGTTACGGAATCAAATATGAAGATCCAGTACTTCACATTTATTAATTAATATTTTACTTTCACTTCATTTGTTGCTATTAATGATTGTATATTTAATTTTTTTGCAATGATTATTTTCTGATTTCTAGGGAGTAAATTAAATATGTTTTGGATTTTTAATACTTGCTTTTTGGTCCACTGATGACTGTCCCAAACCGGTTTCCCATTAGCTGGTGGCAAATAATACTAGAGATGTCAAAGTAAAATCTTTGTGACCAGAAACTTTTATTTATAATAATGGGTTTCTTTTAACAAAGCAAGACCCTTTTATATTGGTTAGATCTCTAATAAATATTATATTGTTCATAAATACCCAAGGTTTTCTCTCTCATTCTTTATTTGTATGAGTTTGTTGTAAAATAGACAAGCCATAGTGATAATATAGCATATATAAAATTTTCCAAGCATGTGTATTACACACAAAAATGGGGATATTGAAATTGGAAGATACCTAAACTTCCCTCTCATACATACATTTAAAGTTGTTAAATATTTCATAGCTATTTTTTTTTTTTTTTATAGCCTGTAGCTGAAAATGTATAGTCAATTAATATGACACTTTTCACATTGTTTTGAAGCAGCAGTAAATTTCACTAATAGTAAAAATTTTATTTTACATATTTTTACTATATAAAAATCAAAGATATAATTTGTTACATTATACTACAATATTTAAACTACAATTTACTAAGCATTTTCCTTTTCTGGGAACACATTTCAATTTCTTGAACCTTCACAGCTTAAGTGTAAAATCATTAAAAAAACCTTATACTTATCTTATAAAAAAATTAATGAAATGGCAGAAAAAAATTAAAAAAAAAAAAGCACCTTACAAGGAGTAAGGTAGAAAAAAGTAATAGGATCAAAGTTTGTAGCTATTCAAAAATCCAGAGGCCACAGTCCTGTACATTTTGGTATAATAGTTATCAAGGATATACTAAAGATTCCATTTATTTTAAACCCTCAATTTTAATGGAACAATAAATAGGACTTTCACAATTTTTATAGAAACTTTATTTAAAATGCAATCTACTAGCATATCAAATCTCAAATTTCCATCACGTCTGGATGTAGGCTATACCAGGTATGCAAGTTTAAAATGTCGTTTTAATTCCAATAGAATGCGCTCTTAGCCTATTGAAGGATTTGCTTATCTCTAAACGCTATTTTGTTTGTTAGTCATTTGTTTACAAAAGTCAGTTGTTTTTAAGTCGTTTACGTGGACGTATCATACCTTTCTTTGGTGTTAAAAATGTCTAATTTTAAGCCAAATAAAGAGCATTTGCGGCATGTCATGATTTTCTTATTTAATCAAAAGAAAAAGGCATCTGAATGTCATCGAATTTTTGTTGAGACTTATGGCGATCTTGCTCCAACCGTCAAGACATGTGAACGTTGGTTTCAACGTTTCAAATGTGGTGATTTTGATGTTACTGATCAAAAACGAGAAAATCGACCAAAAAAGTTTGAGGACTTCGAATTGCAATCTTTATTAGACGAAGACAATACCCAAACCCAACAAATGATGGCAGAACAGTTGAATGTCACTAGGCAAGCCATTTCCGATCGCCTGAGAGCTATGGGAAAGATTCAAAAGGTTGGAAAATGGGTTCCACATGAATTGGACGAACGACAGATGGAAAAACGAAAAACTGTGTGCGAAATGCTGCTTTTACGCCACAAAAGAAAGGGTTTTTTGCATCGAGTTGTAACTGGTGATGAAAAATGGATTTACTTTCAGAATCCCAAACGAAAAAAATCATAGGTAACGCCAGGACAACCATCCACATCGAGTGAAAGACCGGATCGTTTTGGGAAGAAGACAATGCTGTGTGTGTGGTGGGATCAGAAGGGAGTAGTCTACTACGAGCTTCTCAAGCCCGGCGAAACAGTCAATACCGAGCGCTACCGACAACAAATGATCAATTTGAGTCACACATTGATCGAAAAACGCCCAGAATGGGCTCACAGGCATGCCAAAGTCATTCTTCAGCATGATAACACTCCTGCACATTCAGCCAGATTGACTAAGGAAACGATTTCTTCGCTTGGTTGGGAACTCCTATCCCATCCGCCGTATTCACCTGACCTGGCGCCTTCTGATTATCACCTCTTCTCATCGATGGGACACTCAATGGCGGAGCAACACTTCAACAATTTCGAAAACGTACGAAAATGGCTCGATGAATGAAGCATTCTTTTGGAATGGTATCCATATATTGCCCGAGAGATGGACAAAATGTGTAGAAAGCGAGGGCCAGTACTTTGAATAAAATATATTATACTTTTTCTTAAATTACTGTGTATATATTTTAAGAAATAAACGACATTTTAAACTTGCATACCTGGTATTTAGTGCAGATGAATGAGGGAATCAGTTTCTTAAGAATTCAAGAGTATAGTGCATTATGAAAGTTAATGGTTTTCAATATTTGACAATTATTTCGGAAATCATGAATAGCATTTTTTTTTATTTTTTTTTTAATGACATTCATCATTTCAATACTAAGAAAACGTAATCCCACATTTCTTTGACAACTGCTTAGTGGTTTTGAACTTTTCTGTGAAAGAAAACCAACATGTACTTGATAGGATTGAAAGATTATATATTTTGTTATGCATAGGTGGTAAAATGCTAATAATAATAATAAAAAAGTTTTATTTTGATGTTTGATACTTATTACAAAGTAAAAACCTTCTCTCTTTCTTCATAAGGGAGGAAAAAAGGAAATTAAAATTAGAAAAGTACCGGTAGGGAAGGCTGCTGCTGTTGAGGTGCCAACTGGTTTGTCGAAGCTGCAGCTTTTTTAGATGCAGATCTTGTAGTTGGAAGCTCAATTGGAGGGAGTTTTCTGATTCTTTGGTTAGCAGCAGGTTCCAATGGAGAACTGATCAATGGTTTTTGAACCTCTATTGATGAGGATAATCCACTGCTTCCCATTTCCCCCGATGAGACTTTGGTTGTTTCACATTTCTCCTTGCTCGGGTATGTCTGAAAAGAAGCAAAAAAAAAAAAAAATGAAAAAAATAAAAAAAGAGAGAAATTATTAGATTTAATAAAAAATACCATTAGCAAATTAAAAAGTTAACCACACTGAAACAGCATAAACTAGGTAGAGTTCTACATTGTCAGAACTGAAATCAAACAAGTGTCCGAAAAACATTTCAAGATAATACAGAATTTAATTGTGTTCATCTGCAAGCTGAAAGTCAACATAGGAAAGATGCCAGATGAACTAAGCCTTGAGTTGTGCATAGTGAAATAATAATATTCATTCTGCGACAAATAAGGTATTCAAACTTTCAATTATCCAAACACTTACTTAAAGTATAAATAAAGTACTTTAAGTCAAGTAGCTCTATGAAATGGCAATGAATATAAGCACAGTTCTGCCAACTGATACATGATTCATACAAAAACATTTTCTAATGGTGTTCAAAAAATTAAAAGCTAAGTTTGAAATTAATTTTTGAATGCAACTGTTCTCAGATTACTCTTAATTTCACTTTGTTAAAAGAGTAAATTGCTGCAGATGTAATTTTAGTTAAAAGCTACAACAAAACAGAAACTTGCAATACTTGTAATATGCACAATACATTATTCTTAATTAACATCAGTTTATTCAACATTTAGCTTCAGGGAATTGCTCAAACTAAGACATTTTGCAGGTCTTTGAACATTTCTCTCAAAGGATGTTCAAAAGAAACTCATCAATAAGTAGAAAAATAGAACACAAAAAACTTGTTTTTTGCTTTTAGTTAGTTGAATACATAATGATTTGGTAATGTAGGTCACTACTATTAGTACATTTTAAGCAAGGGAACAGTTGTTACAACTGCGGACCACTTTTGGATGGACAAATATTAAAAATGACAAGTAGTTTTTTATTGTGAATTTTAGAAAATCAGTAAAAAAGAAGGAAATGAAGTAACTAAAAAAACAATGATTTACAGATAAATTTATAATTAAACTATAACTTAAAAGAATTTCTTCTGGCCCCACTCAAATAAAAAGTTAAAGACAATCTAAAAAAATAAAAATAAAATAAATAAAATAAAAAAAATTAAAGTTTTTTTGTTTTGCTTTTAAAGTCACATAATTAACCATAACATTAATTTACATTGAATTTTCCTCCATTCTTTTACCACACCACTCCCCAAGGGGCATAGTAATATAACATTAATAATAATAAACAATTATTTGTTTAGTAAAATATTTTGAATAAGTTTATTAGTCTAACCATGGACTCTGAATCATCATTTGTCAGATCGTCAAGCAAAAGTGCTTCAGCCAAAAGGTGGGAATCATCCTTGGCAGCAACCTCTGCATGGATGGAATCAAGAAGACTTTCCGGAGTCATTTCCACATCAGCACCTGAAAGAAAATAGTATTAAACATCAACTTCTCCCTCTTCATATTGTTTGAAAAGATCTAGTATAAAAATACTTCTCTACAATATGTTTCTCCATAATTACAATTTTAGAGAACAGAAAGAAAATAAAAATTCTTAAAGAATTATGAATCTATCATCAATCAATTATCTACTCAAACTAAAATCTCTCTAGCATAATGCTCTAATTAGAAAGGAAAAAATCATCAGAATTCCAATCCAGAGGTTGTATATAAAAAGAATGCAAACTCATAACTCATTATATATCATATCTATAGATTAGAGAGTTAGCTTCTGAAATCAAACTTGTTTGATTTAATACTGTCTTATCTTTGAAAAAATCTAATTTTATATATAATCTAATCTAAATTTAGAGTGAAAGTAAAAATTAATGCATGTTATATTTAACACAAATGTTAGCTACTCTATAAGAAGGTATCAAATACTTCATAATTATACTGTAAAAACAACGATAATGAAATATTGCTTGCTTTATGTAAAACCAAAGTAATAATTTTTTTTTTTAAATTTAGTTTCATGAACACCCATGCTTAACAATTTTGAAAGGTTAAATCAAGCACAGTTAGTTTTCTCTTAACTAAACATGCGCTCTAAGCTTTCGCTTAAGTGGTTTTATTTGTGATACATACATGATGCATATGTTCATTAGTTATTTTTTTCATATCAAATTAAAAACTTACAAGATTAATAAATTAATTTTTTTTCTTTCTTGAATGTTCTCACATTTAATTTCAAATATAGTCTGAAATATATATAATTTTTTTGAATGTCTGGTCTTGTCTCGTCTTGGTAATACACCTGAATACTGCCTCGGTAGCTAATGGTTTATAATTTTATTTATATTTCTTATTTAAATATACACTCTTTATTTATTAAGTAATGCATATTTTCACATTTATGGATTTTTTTCTTTTTTATATTATGAGACCTTCCCAATGTGAACCGTCAAAAAGTTGACACTGACAAACATGTTCAGGCTTAAATTTGTATATATAAATGGGCTTTCATTTAAATGGATACACTTGGCACCATGATAAAACTAAACATAATTTTCCTGCCTGCGACATTTTATTTAACAATGGGAAGGAGATAGTTGACTGTGTGGTATATGAGCACATTGATGGTGAGGTTAGATCAGGAAAGAATTTAAAAAAATCTTGTAAAAAAGAAACAAATATTTCTTTATTTTTCATGTTAGCTACTGTAAATAAATTCTTGATTCTAAACAATTATTTTTCTTTTATTTTCCCTGACTGAAGAAAATTCAATAAAAACAATGGAAAATTCTTAGTCCTAAAACTGTATTCATGTGTTGTTAAGTTTTATGCTTTTATCATCATGACCAGTAAGCTCATGAACTTAAGTTACTTAATTTAATCTTAAAAATCAAAAAGGAAAGTGAAGGGAAAATAATGCCACTGAGGCAACTTCTAAGCTGATCGTGAGAGAAGAGGTAAGGAGTATTCAATTTGGTTTTTCTTTAAAAACCTAATTCCTCCTCAGCATATTTCAACCAAAAGAAATTCTTTAATAATTCACAAAATGAGCCCTAAGTACTGAAATGTATTACATGAATTTGGTACAAGCTTATCTTCCAAAAGAGGAGGCCCACCAAAAACTCAACTTTACATTATAGTTAAGTATTCCCAAGCCCTTAATATGTGTTTTATTTTCTTCATGAAATATAAATGTTGAAAAATTAATTTTAAATTTACAGTTTACAATACATTCTTTTTAAAATTAATAATATGAAATGATTAAAGAAAAACATTATGATACTATAACAATATTTACATTAATTAATTAGAATTAAGAAATTTGCTTATTAGAGTTTGAAGAAGACAGAAACGAATTCACATATGCATACAGACATACTAAGTGTGTTTGTGTGTGCCTATACACTAGTGGATAACTTATATTCAACATTGAAAGTAAATAAACTATAATACCAATTCTTGTGATATCACAAAAAAATAATATAATAATATAATTTTTGCCATATCATTGACAAAGACAATATTTATTCCTTCAAGTAGAGCAAAACTATATTAAACATTTAGAAATAGAGTAAACCCACATCAAATTTTCAAACTCCATTAAAAGTTAGAAAATTTTTTTTTTTTTTTTAAGTTTATAATTATCCAAAACCAAATTTTGTTTTGATAAATATGATAAGTACATTTTAAATTTGACAAGCATCCCAAATATGAGATACAGCATTACTTATATGAGAGCAGACGGAAGTTGAGGCAATCCACTATTAAATTTCTATGAGAGTGACTTAAGTAGCCAACTCTGACTCTAAAATATTCCTGTTAGGTTCGCTGTGCTAAGTCAACTTCAATAGAGTCAAAACTAACCTACTATAAGCATGAGGCTATTAATATAAATATTATTTTTTTGTGTTATTTAATCCCACATAAATTTTAACAATTTTTAGTGCAAGGGAACAGAATAAAAAATCCCTTGTACTAAAAATTGAGGCTATTGATATTTAATAAAATCACATCTCCAATTTACAGTTCCTCTATCTTTACTATAAGAATATAATTATAAAATATNACAATGAGATGCATGTGAAAACAATCAGTTAAGTCTATAGCTGATTTATTTTATTTTTTAAGTTAAATAAAGTTATCTATTTATTAATTTATAAAATTTAGGTTACATTTTTTTATAGCATCAACTGAATACATATATTGTTAGTGATAAGTATTTATCAATCATTTTATATAATTCCTCAATAGTCTAGAAGTTAATAATATACCATGATGCTAGGCAACCAATATTTATATAAAAAAAAAGAACATTTCAGACAGGGTCCTGAAGATGGAGAACTGGAACCTAAACAAAGGATAAATTTATTGCTTCAAAAAGATTTTACTATTTCTACAATTGTTCGTTAAGTATTTTGCCTAACAAAAACTCATCACACAAAAGCTACTTAAACTAATCAGATTTCCCATGTTTTATTAAAGATGAAAACAAATTATTAAATGACTAATTATTTTTTCAAACTTGAAAGGGTTAATGAAAAAAAAATTTTAATTCACTGAGGCTGGCTCGAGGCTGACTAGGAGGGGGTACAGAGAAACCATCGACTCTCCGACTTAATTTTTATTTTATATTTGCCATATTGTACACATTTTATAAAAATGTTTTGTATCATTAATGCTGGAAAAATAAATTTCTAATGTTAGAAAATTAAATGTTTTCTTTCTAACCATAGTATAATGGTTTATACATTTTTAATATCACTAATAATAATGAATATTGATCATTATTCAATTCAGTCTCCTGATGAACCCCCGCCATCCCATTTCAACCAGAAACAAATCCATATAAAAATTTATAAAACATAGCCCTAATACCAAATTTAGTCCCATATATTAAAAGAACAGGCCTACCTAACTCAAATTAACATTCCCTAATACCTTTTTTAATATGCATTAATTAATTACGAATGTTAAAGTATATAAATTATACTAATTTTTTTTTTTTTAGTGCAAGGGAACAGAATAAAAAATCTAACTGTCCCAGCCAGGACAGGATTCTGTTTATGTGGAATTAAATAATAAATATGAAGTCAAAACATAATGGGTATTGAGATACCCAAGTATCTCTGTATGACTTCTCTTTCAACCCCCTCTTTGACCGACTTTAGCTATTAATGAAATCATCTCACGTTTTATAGTAAGAAGTATAAATAAGAACTAGGGTTTCTTAATTATAGATAGAGCATGTTCAAACAAATGAATATATGCACATTGATGGTGAGGTTAGATCAGGAAAGAATTTAAAAAAATCTTGTAAAAAAGAAACAAATATTTCTTTATTTTTCATGTTAGCTACTGTAAATAAATTCTTGATTCTAAACAATTATTTTTCTTTTATTTTCCCTGACTGAAGAAAATTCAATAAAAACAATGGAAAATTCTTAGTCCTAAAACTGTATTCATGTGTTGTTAAGTTTTATGCTTTTATCATCATGACCAGTAAGCTCATGAACTTAAGTTACTTAATTTAATCTTAAAAATCAAAAAGGAAAGTGAAGGGAAAATAATGCCACTGAGGCAACTTCTAAGCTGATCGTGAGAGAAGAGGTAAGGAGTATTCAATTTGGTTTTTCTTTAAAAACCTAATTCCTCCTCAGCATATTTCAAACAANCCACAACTAAACAATCTAAGACATATATATATATATAGAGAGAACATACTTTCCGATTCCCTAGGAGGATGAGTGGGCTGGACCTGCACCTTTGGCTCTGGATGTGACATCGGAATCGGAGGAGGGTCAGGATGTGGTTCGGGCATCTTCTCTGTGCTCACCCTTCGGATTATGTCAGGAGTAGAGAAGAGTTCAGGGACTTCAACAACAATTGGCAACTGTGCCGTTTTCTTCTCCCGCTTTTTCTTTGTAGACCCATCTTCTGGGCTCGTCAAACTTTCCTTCCCACCTAAAACAAATGATTTTAGATTAAATCAGGGGATGTAAGAGATTCAGGAAAGAAGCATTTATTTTGTTATAATTAAAATTAATGTATCACTTCAATAATAATTACCATTATTAAATGATCTTAGAAATATATTAAAATTATTTAATTAAGAAATATATTGAAATTAATACCTATAGGTAAATAAATATTTAAGAAATTTCTATAATGCAATACTACACTTAATAATGGCAGTAGTTCAGGTAAATTAATTACACAATCTATCAATGGATTTATTTGACTTTGATCTGTTTCGTGCATAGTTAGTACAACAATTGACCACTAAATAGTAGTAAAATTTTAATTTCCTCCTGTATTGGAGAAAAACAAATATTGGGATTGGGCAAAATTCTCTTAGAGCATAACTGGACACACATTTCATTTCAATGCTCCCTGAATCAGAAAATCACATTTATACAAGTAGTAATGAATTTTATCAGCATAGCATACTTGTCTTTTGGAACAGGTAAACTGAGTACTGTTTTGGATAAGTTGGCACGACTTTCTTGTGTGCTTCAGTATGCAACCTGAACATATTAACATACAAATTGTTTTGTAACTGCAGTGCAAAAATGACTGTTTTATAAGAAACTAGGTTTTTTCAATTAGCTTCTAGACAGTGAATATAAATCACATAATCAGAAAAACAGGCTCAAATAAAAGTATTTGAGAGAGGGGGGGGGGAATGGAGGATAAATTATATAGGAGAGGCTAAGTATTATTATATAACAGCTACTAATTCTTCAATATAAATAGTTTTGTCATAGACAAAAAAATATAATATCAACATAGTTAATTAGACAATTTATGTAAATGCCACATCTGCAAAATATGATTTTATAAATTAAAAAAATACATATGACACACTTAGGCATTTCTCAATGTGAGTTTCCTAAAAACTACTTTAGTTCCAGAATAAATAATGGGAAAACATATTATTATACATTTATTCTTAAAAAAAAAAGATATATTGATAAACAAATATGATTTATTTCACACTGTGATGGTATGAAAATCAGGATTGGAAGCATCTATTTTTATAGAAGATATTTGTGTAAAAATGATAGGAGTAGTGACACTTTTAAAGGTAATAATAAATATGAGATAAATAATCATATGAAATAAATTTAACAAATCATAACCATCCAAATCTCTACCTCAATTAAATAGTAATTATAGTAACAAAACTAACATGCCTAGGGTATACATATACATACTATATATATATATATACTGAGGCTGGCTCA
>KZ807966.1:204553-228191 GCA_000696205.2 Oncopeltus fasciatus
CCCGTCCTCAGAGAGGAGCCCAGGTTAACCCGCGATAGACTATCTGGCACCCATCTTCTCCTTATCCTAGGATAAGAAGGAGACTAGGCAGGGAGTAAAGGAGGGAGTGAGAGGAGGAGAAAAATGCCAGTGCATTCACTCCCTTGATATTTTAACTAAACTGGCTGGAGTAGGAGGTCCCTTGGCCACCTCCTCTTGAGGCGTCAGGGAGGCTGGTCGGGATGAACGTGGGATGCCAGGGAGAGGACTAGAGGATTTGTCCTTGGAGGTTTGTGTGGAACTTATCAAACCTGGAGGGGATGAGCTCGGAAACAAATGGTACTTGCAGGTCAGAATGGATGGTTTTATGTTGAGGATTGTGCGAAGGAGTTTGGACTGGAACCCCTGGATTCATCTAATGTTTGATGGCTCCGCTGTATAAGGAAATTCTAAAAGAATCATGAAAGCACTCACTAAAAGTGAAGCCTCAATAATAATAAATTTAGCTTAAATGACAGGAATATCTCAAGGTGTCATAAATAGTTGAAAGTGGAACACACTAAATCATTCTAAATTTATATATAAGCAGATTTTCTAAAAAGCAGAAGAATATAATGCAATAGGAGGTTCAATCAAATGAAATGCATACTGTTTAGTAGAGTGCCAAAAAGTGAGAAATTAGTTTGCCATATTCATAATTACATAAGATCAAAACATTTATTAATATATTAATTGTATAAAAAATCAATTTTTTAGATCAAAATCAAATAGAATTAAAGGGGAAAAAAGAGGGAACTTTTTTTTCCCAAGAACTATGCTTAAATGTATTATAAATCTTATTTGAAGATTTTTTTTTATAGTACTTTCATAAATTAAAAAAAATAAGAATGTAAAAATACACTGGGGGACAAAAAAACCGGCGCACCTGGAATTTTACCTGAAAAATGCAGATTAAATGATTATTTTTGTGTGCGGTGTAACAACTGGCACGACAGATCAAATGGGAGTACGATTCCTTATGTTTTGACAACAAATGTCTTAATCCTTTCTAGGATTAATGATATAAACTGAAAGATGGACTTTATCTCTCCTTTCTTTCTTAAAGGAAAAATTCATAATTTTGAATTCAGTTTGTCTCCAGAAACACATTGATTGGCGTTTCTTCTTTCCTTTCTTTCTTAAAGAGAAAATTCATAATTTTAAAACATTAAAAATGGTTTTGACGACAGAGGTTGTTGCGCGAATTATGGCGTTGATCGAAGACGGCCGAAGCCAACGATACGCGGCCAGAGTTCATGGACTGCCTGAAACAACAGTTCGCCGGGCAGTTCAGAGGTTTCGCGAAACTGGTAGCTATGCCAGGAGGCCGGGATCAGGCCGTCCAAGAGCGACACTCCCAGCTGATGATCGCTTCATTGCTCTCCAGGCCCTCAGAAATCGCTTTCAATCAAATGTAAGCGTGCGAACAGTAAGGAGGAGGCTTGCAGAGCTCGATATCCACTCCAGAGTCCCCGCATCCGGCCCTCTGCTCACCGCAGCGCACCGAACAGCTCGCCTCAACTTTTGTCGAGAACATTCCGCCTGGACAGAAGATGATTGGGCCTCTGTTCTCTTTTCTGACGAGTCCAGGTTTAACCTGTACGGTGCAGATGGCCGAGTTCGAGTGTGGAGAAGATTAGGCGAGCGATATGCACAGTGCAACATTAGGGGAAGAGTGCAGTTTGGAGGGGGCTCGGTGATGGTTTGGGGTGGAATTTGTTTAGAGGCTAAGACAGACCTCTATGTGTTCCGAAGGCCAACGCTTAATGCACATACGTATGTGACTGACATTCTGGAGGAATATGTGGTACCGTTTGCCACGTTTATCGGACCCAATTTCCTTTTTATGCATGATAATGCACGGCCACACGTCGCACACGTTGTAAGGGACTACCTGGATGAGGTAGGCGTCCGCACTTTGGAGTGGCCAGCTCGCAGCCCTGACCTCAACCCTATCGAACACCTTTGGGACCAGCTTGGAACGTCCATTCGGCGACAACAGAACCCACCAAGTGACCTCCAAGAGCTAAGGACGGCTCTGGTACGTGAATGGGATCAGATACCTCAAAATCGTGTAGCCAACCTGATTCGCAGTATGCCTAGAAGAACCCGGGATGTTATTCAAGCAAGGGGAGGCAACACTCGGTACTAATGACTCACATTTCTAAATAATAGAGTGTTATTTTTCGTTTAGAGTGTGTTTATTTTTTTCTAAAAGTGACTATTTTTCTTTTCTTTTTCAATAAAGATTTTTTTACTCACTCATGTTGTGTTTTTTACCCTTTATTCTTGGTATACAACAAACAGAATATATCACAATAAATAAATTGTGACCTTTGACCTGTTATAAAAATGTTTATATGCATTTTTCAGGTAAAATTCCAGGTGCGCCGGTTTTTTTGTCCCCTAGTTTAGTTCGTGACCTTAGTAATGTTTTCTTAGTGTTTTTGAGTTCTCAGTCAGAACTATTTTAGTCCAACAAATATTTTACATCCCTAACCATATAGGAATTATTTTACTTGTCAAACATAGGCACCAATGCATTTGCATATAATTTTTAATTTAACTTATTTATCAAACTTCTATTATACAAGACAGATGAAGAATTATGGAAAATTTTTAAAGTAGCATCAGAAATTTATCAGTTTTCTATCCTAAAACATTTTTTTCTGAAACCATATTATGAAACAGAAAACTTATGTTTAAAATATTTAATATATTTTACATGTACCCTACATTTTAAACGTTCTAGAATTAAAAGTATTTATAATGTTTGTTAATTTAACAAGTAATCAATAATGAGAAGGTTAATTTTATATAAATGTAACTATATGTTACTTCTTTATGGCTGTTATGATTAAATTTACCAGGAATTTAATTGTAACAAATTTATCTGCTAGAGTATTAGCATTAAATTTATAATAAATATTATTCATTTTTCTAGCAAGAAACAAAATTTACAGATAAATATTAATTTAGTGAGATGAAGAAATAGAAAAGGATCTAAAGAATATACACAATTTTAGAAAGAAAATGAAGGTATGAAGAGAATGAATTCAAGAATACATACTACTGGAGACTGAGTAATTCCTCCTCCTCGAGTACCACCTCTTGTCAATAATCCTCGCCCTCTTCCTCGGCGGCCTCCCTAAAATAGTAAGTAAGACTTTAATAATATTAATTAATATTTAAAATCTGAAAGCTTAAATGAGAGTTAAATATACAATTTTAGTTTTGAACAAAATAAGTTGGTACACAATATTAAAATATCATATTAGTTTAGTAAAAAAAATTATAAAATTTAAAAACTAAAATGGCAGTTAGTTCAGAGGATTAATAAGAAATCAGGACGGCCACTGCTCAACTTTACAGAAATCTTATAAAGCAGAAGTTAATTTCAAGTATAATACATAAATTGAAACATGAAATATATAGATAAACTCCTATTTTAACTAAATAAATAGCTATGATTAAAAAAAATTTCAATTTTTCCGGCAAGGTTACACAGGAAGTTTGGATCTGGTGGATGTGTAACCATCTGAAAGTCATGTTCTAATCAATGTTTAACTAAGTCATCTTTCCCAGATAATATATTTTTCAGAGGCACAAATGCTGATACCAACCATTGCATGATGATAGCAAAGATCATAGCAAGGATACCTAATTCGAGGATAAATTGTGGCCGCAGTTGCACAAGTCTAAACATCTAACCTGAATTCTTTGAATAATATTATTTCATTTATATGATTTTATGTACCAAGTTAAGCTACATTTAATGATGGTAATGCTTAATAATGCTAAGTTTAGTCACTATAGTTTATCATAATTTTAAATCAAGTGCTGATTTCACTATAACCTATACTCCAAGGATTTAGCTGACAAATAAATATATTTTGGAATAATAATTGGGATTCTAGTGATATAATTTAAAATTATTATTTTCAAAAAAAAAGAGGGAAAAAAAAGGGGGGGGGGGCACGAGACAAGACTAAAAGCAGTCGCCTTTCGGTGATTCATATCTGTGGTAACACATCAGAGAACATTTAATTATAATTGAGACCCGTCTAATAATATAATAAATGGAATTAGATCCCTTTAATAATTATATTTCTTATTTTATATTATACACACCATTTGGAATATGTGCCATCTACCGGGAGGCAAGAAGACCTTTAGAAGTTTCTGAAATGGCGAGATTAGCCCACAAAGTACTGAGGCCAGCGTATCTGGCTATTGATCAGAAAACGTGGGTGTGAGTCCCGCTGTAGCCTAATATTTTTTCCTCTAAAATATTTTCTAATATTTATTTCATTACATTCAATTTAGTCCCATTAAAAAAAAAAATTAAGAAACTGAAATTGGGAATTTTGGGATTTTTCGAAAGCCTATTAACGTCACTAGGTTTTTATTAAATTTTTTTCTGGTTTATAGAACGTATTTAACAGGAACAAAAGCATGCCATAAGTAACTCCTACCAACCTAGCCACCAGGCAGGCTATCATAGGACATCGGGACTAAAACAATTATTATTTCATCTTATTTTGGCTCCTTAGAGCAGTAAAAGTAAGATTGATAACTAATTAAAAGCAATTTTTGATCTTCATTCATCAACTGAACACTATTTTCCCCCTGAAATTCCAAAATTAGATATACGGGACATTAGGGGCAATCACATGAAGGTTAAGATCAATTCAATGATCTGAAATTTCTTTTATAGAAAGCTAAACCCTAATCCTCCAGAAAAAAAAGGGTTTTTATTTATTTATTTTTATTTTTAATTTTTTGCAAAATGAGTACTGTATAGGAGTAACTGTTTTATAATTTTTTTATTGCCATTTAATTTTAATTATTTATTTTTAATGGATTTTTATTGGTAATTTAAAATACATACCCTAGTAAGAGGCCTATGAGTGACCTGAGGCTGTGTAACAGGAGTGATAGTTTGTGACTGGGCAGATTGGGATTGGACTGGTTGCTGAAATCCGGCAGGGATTGTTGATGTGTAACTATGGTCATTGTGGACTACTCTGGGTGCCGGAACCTCAACTTCATCCTTCCCTTCCAACATATCTGAAAACAAATCCCACATTGACACATTTGAAACCACAAGCCATAGTCACTAATTATTGTTAAAAAAATTTAATTTGTGTGAGAATTTTTTTACATTAAGTAAAAATAAAAATATACTTAATTAACTCACATATAAAATGTTTTAAATTACATATCCATGGGTAAGAAATTTCTATTCAGTAAATGAAGAGGAATTATAGATTTTAGGAAATATCTTGAGAAAAAAAAAAAAATTACTTCCTTTATTCTATATGAATAGTATTGTTAAAGGCTACGGGTTAATAATAGTTAAGAACAAAAATAAATTTAAATTCATTTTTTATAACAAATAAATATTAGCTAATTACAGCTGTGTACAAATAAATAAAATGTGCTTATTTACATAGAGGCCTAAAAGAACTTCACCACAAAAAACTTATGAGAAGCCATGAGGGCTCATCTAGCAAACATATTGACATCATGTAGTCCTAATGTAGCAACAGACAAATATCTAATAAATTATGAAAAATCTGATTATGACTAATAATAATCTACTGAGGAAAAACATTTTGACTTAAATAAATATGAAAATGAATAGTATTAATAATATTTACTTTGGTTAGTTCAATTTATATATAATATTAAAAATAATGAATAGATACTCTTATTTAGCTCACCCAACATAGAATTGAGATCTTGGTTTTCAGAAAGATTGGTGCCGAGAATTTCTTTTGCCTGTTCAGATTGCAACACCGATTCCAGGCGAGCAATATGCTCAGGCTCCATTTGGGAGAACGGGTCAACAACTTCATTATTAGATTCAAGGACATCTGAAAAAAAAAAAATATATGTTTAAAACAAAAGAGTCTATCCCTAAAGAGAGAGATTCACAAAGTTTCATTAAGGATGGACATAAATAATAGTAAATGTGACTTATTTTATTTTTTAAGTTGGGGAGATTAATAAGTGTAAAAAGTTGAGAACACTAAAGCGGGTTCTAGAATGTTTGGGAGAGAAGAAAAAGGTAGCACACCTCCTTTATAGTTACATTCTTAAATATATATTTCAAGAAAAAATTTCTCAGGAAATTCATTTATCATAGTCATATTCTTAAGTTAAATTCTTGAATATTTTCCTTCCTGTTTAGTTTTGTAAAAATGTAATAGAATATAAATGTTTAAAAGTTAAATAGTAAACAAATTCAATTTTTATATAATAATTATTATACAAGTTACAATTATAACTTAAATATATATTTATATGTGTATAAAAATTATAAAAGTTTTTGTAATGCTTATAACAATAAAATTTAATACAATAAGATTTAATACTTAAATTAAATTTTAATAACTCTGTCCCCACCTCCCCTTGACTAATTTTGGCAGTTAAATCATATCATCATATGCAAAAAGAACCTTAAATATCAAACTTTATTTTTCGAATTGTAAGATACTAGAACACTTGTACACATACTCAATTTTGAATGGACCCTGTTTCTAGCTTCTCATAGGTAGGCGGATAATGATGGTGAATTTTTTTTTTCTTTCCTATTCTAAAAGTAGCATTATAGCAACTGAAAATCAGCTAAAACATTAGTCATTTGAAACTCTACTTACTTAACATTTTGTAGAAGCTTAAAGATTAGATTAAAATTAAATTTGTTAAGCTGCTAATATTTATGTTATATTATTATCATTCAGTCTCACTGTAAAATTCAGTGTTTCAAGAAAAAAAATTGTCTCCAATGAAGGGCCAACAGGAATTTATTTGAATATTGTTACATATTTAACAGACAGCATATTATTCTATTCTATTTTTTAGCACATATAAATATTAATCTATGTTGGCCCCGGCTTCTGTCAGGAACAGTATCCATAGATTTAGTTCCTGTACTCAATTCTCACTATTTCATGGCTAACTAATCAATTTATCATGAAGACCAGAGGGAATATTGTCACCAGACAAATCTGCATGGCCAAGTAAGTTTTAGGTCATGCAGATTTATTTCAGGTCACTTTCATGATAGCCCTGAAGATGGCTTACAATGTAAGGTAATAAAAATACATTTTTTTAAGATTGTATTTATTTTTTTTGGATCAACCTTGACCGAGCCCCCAACAAATTCCCTTCTCATAATTTGTTTTATTTAATTATATCCCTAATTATTAAAACAGTACTTTATATTTAATTACACTGTTCCTGTGTTAAGGACTTCATTATAAATATTAATTTGGAAAAGAGTTGCAATGTAGAAATATACTTAAGCATTTCAGTAATCATATCTATAGCCAAATACTTCATTTTATCTTCATTTATTTTTCATGAAAATCCTAATTTGTTTCGTAGATGCCTCCAGGGCTATGAAAGCATCTTTTAATTAACTTTCTGTTCGGCTTATAATATTTAGATCAGCATTATTTAATTACAATATAATAACATAATATTATAAAAATCAGATGTATTAAATTATATTAGATATATGCCCTATAATCTGAATCTCGGAATCACATGTAACCTAATTAAATGTGATTTTAATAAGAAGACATAGGTAAACAAACATTCATTCATAGGTAGGTTTAAAACTTTTTGACCTTCCCTCGTAGATTAGATTAGATCATAGATTGTAGACTGTATTCCACAATGAAATTCATAGTTAGTACAATCAATGGGGTTACCTTTTTCAAGCATTAAGCATAACAATCTTTATCCAAGACTTCTGTTGCTCACTGGTCTTCAATCACTTATGCATTCTCATTAACGAGGTCATATATTGCATTTTTGAAAGGTTCTCTTGGTATTCTGCCAGAAAATAATTTATCACTTTTCAGCTTTTCAATGATAATTCAAATACACGATCACACGAGGGTAGTTGAGCTTTTACCACATAGGGGTGGTAGAGTTAAGTACTATTTCAATATCTCTATCTCCAGGGTTTTTAGTCGTCTTATGATCATAGTTCACCGAAGTGTTTTTTCCACCTTCTTAATAATCTGTTAGAGTATTGAAAATTTCACTAAATTTTTATTCATGCTTCACTTCAAGGCTGAAAGTTAGATCTCTATAATTTATTTTAGAATAATTGGAATATTTATATTCTTTAATCATTGTCATTTTTTCTTCTGCATATTTTCATTACTTTGCTATCTGTATTTTCTTTTCCAATATTCTAATTTCATGATATTTTTCTTTAGTCCTCATATTTCTATACAACGGGTATTTCTTATGTCACCTCTTCATATACATTATCAAACCAGTTCTTTTTACCTACAATCTCTTCCATAAAAATAGTTTTGTCAATTAATTTGATATTGCTTTTATAGTTTATTGCACATGTTTTCCACACTACTATCAGCTTGTTCTTCAAATTTATTTCCCTAAATTTCTGAAATGGGTTCGTCTCACAGCTTTCCTGTATACTTTTGGCTTATAATTTTTGCAAGATATATTTTTTAATGTGTACTCTTTTTTCAATTCTTAAGTTCGAGATTCTATTTATTAAACATCCTCTTTTTTTAGGTTTCCCAAACATCAAATTCTAACAGCTAATTTAAGATAATAGATGGATCTCAATAAATAGAAGAATATAAAGTCATTTAGTTTGTATGTTTGGTTTCACAATAGCTTGATCAAGTTGTTTTAAAATCAAATTCATTTGGCCTTCTAATTCTATAGGGAGTTAACTTTGCATGATCTAAAAATAGTTAAAATTCAGAGGTCTTCTAAGGATTTAAGATTCATAACTTTAATAGAATAGATCCTCAATTGTAGATAATTTATTTTCCTCATTGAACCCTATATCATCAATGTTAAATATTTTAAATTGTGAGCCATACAATGATGCATAACTATAAGAATAAATCGATATTCTATCAATGAAGGGGTTTGATACTCCTTACTCAAATAAGTCCATCACATAGGAGCTGCATAATTTAAACCAATTACTATGGAATGAATTGTTGACCATCAAGTTCAATGAAGAGAGGATTGTCGGGAATTCAGTCATAGTAGTTGAAGAATTAAAAACTAATTAGTAACAAAAAAAGTTTTTTTTTTTTTTTTTTTTTTCCAAATAAGCGCTCAACGACTAGGTTATCAGCGCCTATGATTCTTAATATTAATTCCTCGGAAGGCGAAACAATAAAGACGGCGGAACCCCCACGCGATCCCCCAAGCCCGCCACGGAGCCACCGGCANTTACAAATTAGTTTTTATTCTTTAAGTACCATGTCCGAATTCCCAACAATCCTCTCCTCATTCAAACAATTACATATGTATGGTTAAAGAAGGATAAAAGAGTAAATGACAAAATTTAATTTATAAGACAGACAGAACAATGAACATGAAAGGTATGAACACTAAGCTTTGATTTAGACTGTCTAACAAGGAAGATAGGGGAGGGGAAGCACTCACCCATTACATTACTGTCACATTCATACATTTCTTCCCCAATAAGCAATTTTCACACAAATGCTATACAACATAAACAGTAAATACATACACAAGTAATTACACTGTGCACCCATTCTGGTGTATAAACCATAATTCATTACTTCAATAAAAACAAAAATATTACAATTTTGGTCTCTCTATAACCCCACCCCCCACCACCCCTTTCTCTCACTTCAATCAAAAATTAATTCTAAGAAGGGTTTGCAATAAGGAGGCAACACTCGGTACTAATGACTCACATTTCTAAATAATAGAGTGTTATTTTTCGTTTAGAGTGTGTTTATTTTTTTCTAAAAGTGACCATTTTTCTTTTCTTTTTCAATAAAGATTTTTTTACCCACTCATGTTGTGTTTTTTACCCTTTATTCTTGGTATACAACAAACAGAATATATCACAATAAATANTCTTTAATCCCACATAAATTTTAACAATTTTTAGTGTAAGGGAACAGAATAAAAAATCTAACTGTCCCAGCCAGGACTCAAACCTGGATCTCCTGCTATCCGGGCCGGTGCATTTACCATTTATGCTACCAGGACAAGTCTGACACTAGTATCGGGTTAGACTCTCGACACTAGTGCGGGGAATTTAATAACTAATCAGACTTGTCCTGGTAGCATAAATGGTAAATGCACTGGCCCGGATAGCAGGAGATCCAGGTTTGAGTCCTGGCTGGGACAGTTAGGTTTTTTTCTGTTCCCTTGCACTGAAAATTATTTTAAATAACATTTAACACCAATTTTGTTCTATAATTTTTTTTTTAATAACATAGATATTACGAGTTTAAATTTTGGTTTCCCTCCAAAACACCCCCTTTGACCTGTTTTAGCCATCAATGAACTATGTTTTTACTCGCTGGAAGAAGCTTAATACCGGATTTGGTTTTATTATAATACAAATCACAGATATTAGAATGCATACAGATATTTACATATGCACGTGCACACACACACACAAAAAAAACTGATTATGCACCATATTAACATTAATGAATCAATTTCATAGCTTTCATCGCCGCAGATATAAATGGAATAAACAATTAAAATGATCTTAAAAGCCTCAAAGAAACAAGAAGGTATAATAAAAACTAAAGTCTCTGAGAATGACATTAGGTAAATTTGGAAGAGAGATGTTGATGGAGATACTCAACCATCCTAGTTCATTTTAAAATTCTTATTGTCCACTTTTTTTCTTTTTTTTTTTTTAAATAATAATAATAATAAATTGCTTTATCTCTTTTTGTGAAAATCTTCAAATTTAATCAATAATAACAAGTCATTGTTATTTACTGTCATTTAGATTAATAAAATATGTCAGTGAGGTGAGAACCTAAAGGATTTACTTGAGAACCTTTAAAAAAATAAATACCTGTGGCTAACTGTTGTATCTCAGGATCAGCACCGGAATAGAATCCTTCCACAGTCAGATTTATGTGAGGCCCACTGCTTTCCTCTTCATCCTGGGTGTCATCTGAAGTGGCATTTCCATCACCAACACGAACAACACTTAAATTGCTAGTCTGATGCTTGTTTTCTAAAAAGTAACAATTACGTTATATAAGGTATCTAATAAATTTATAAACAAAAAGATAAATATATTTAAATTTTGAATAAAGATAACAATCTTGTTCAAATATATGGAAAAAAAAAAAAAAAAAAAAAAAGTCCTGCATTTCATCAGTAGAGTAATTTCTACTGTAAATTGAAAACACACATACAAAATAAATAACATGAAACGAATCAAAGAAGTGAACACTTAATAATTACAAGCAATAAAATGTACTTCAATATTTTAAATATTTTGATCTGACAAGAAAGATCAATAATAAATATTTTATAATTATAGAGCAAATAATAAGAATAACTTTAATATTGTGATGATAAAAGCTCAATCTAAAATAACTTTGAGATTAACGAAGAAACTCAATTTTAGGGCAGTTGATTTTAGCAAAAATATTGGTCAAATATCTCATATGTACAAATAATTAAACCAATAAATTATAGTGAGGAGTAACTCATTCAAGGTTAAAACATATTAACAGACAATTTTCTAAGGCAGCACTTTCAAGCCTACTTGGTATAGTATAGTGGCCCTACTGCTTAGTGACTATCAACTAGAACAGAAGCTTTTACATTGATGAGAACAAAAAATATAATAAATATATCAAAGTATAATTGTCAGTTGTCATCAATTTAAAATCATTCTAAAACCTCAAATAATTGTAAAACAAAATATGATTTTATATATTTTATAATTTTTTTTGTGGTATTTAATCCCACGTAAATTTTAACAATTTTTAGTGCAAGGGAACAGAATATTTTATTATTCTGTTCCCTTGCACTAAAAATTGTGATGATTTTATATATTTTAGTAGCTATTTACTTATCAAATTTTGACATTATTTAAATAATAATCATAACAAAAATCTTGGCTTAACTGCCTGCCTCTCATGACATAATCTACTATTTTGGTTTAAAACAATAAGAACAAAGAATAAAAATCACTAGAAAAAAACATTAACTAGTATAAATTACTTTAATAGAAATACTAGCTCTTAAAAAGTAAATACTACAAACTAGTAAATTTTATTGGGGTCATCTTTACATCACATGAGTTATTTATAATTTGTAATATGAATAAAATCGAATGATCAGAATATGTTGGTAGCCGAAAAAGTCAGATGGACCATAAACATTTATATTTACTGTTCAAATATTTTAATTTAGCAAAAAAAAACCAAAAAACTAATCATAATAGTATGCAACATACCAAATAATATCATATTAGATTTAAAAAATCATAATTAGAAAATTATATTTTTCAAGCAATTACACAATAATTAACCCTTCCATAATTTTATTGAAAATATTATTAAAAAACTAAATTATTTAAGAATTGCAGAAGAAGTCACCATAATTTATCCAAATTCGATCACTGGAACATTTTTGCAGTAAGCATTCTATAAATCTCATATAAATAAATTTAAATAAAAAATTTTCATTAAGGAATTTGTTGCTCCTAGACCAAACATTAATTAATAAAAATTAAATTCAATAAATAGTTTTTTTCTGTTTTTTTTTTTAAAGAATATTGTAGAGATAAATACAACAAAAAATTAAATAAAACTCAACCATTCAAATTATAATGTCACACTATTCAATATCAAAACAAACCAAGAAGATAATTCTTAATAAAAATAACTAGGGTGAAAAAATTAAGAACTAATAAAACTATAATAACAATTAGCTGAAAACAAACCAAATTAACTTCTGATAAGACACATCACTGATTGATAACAATTTTTTGACAATTAACATATAATATTTGGTACTTCATTTCTAGAAATATTACTTCTTAATACATTTAAATACTAGACAGCTCAATAATTCTTAAGAGGCATATCTAACTTTCGAATCACAATTAAAATAAATAAACAAAATTATTGTGGATTTTAATAATAGTAAATTTATACAATGAAAAAACATAGATTTTACAATTAGTTTATAATTTAATAAAAAGGAGGTAAATTTTAAGGTGATATCTCTGAAGTTATCTTAGGATACCTATGCATTTTAAGGAAAACAAAACAAAAAAAAATTAATAAACTACTTACCGATCAATTTTTGTAAAGTCTCGGGATCAACAGTTATAGTTCCATCAGCATTAACAATTATAATAAGCTGATCATCTTTATCATCAGAGCTATCAGCAAGAACTGTGCTAGATGACATTTTCAACCTACAAATGAAAAACAAAAATCATGTATGAAAGAAAGTACTGGTTATAAGAAGAAAAATCATAGTAATGTGCATACATACCCTGAATAGAACTTTTATTCTTAAATAGCGTCCAATAAAACCATTTAACTAATAGCCATGGCACAATTTGCACTAATTTGGCTTTTTTCAAACCAATCACATTGCAGGAAAAATTAAAATAAGCAAAACTAATCATTTAGCAGATATTGTCAAATGAAATTTAAGCTTGAGAAATACCTTATTACCATGAATTTAACACAAACAAAAACGGAGGGACTTTAATAATCTTCAAGCGCCATTTTGGGCAACGCATGAGAACACGACGGTTAATTCCTGTTGAAACAACACAATCACAAAAACATTAACGTATTCTTGAAATATCCATGACGTACGAATTCATTCAGAAACGACTGCAAAGACAAGTCATTTGAAGATTTAAAAGTCTAATGAAACACAACAAAAATTTAAACAGAACCATGTTGAATTTTAGCAAAACTATTTTCAAGCATCAATGCCTTCTTGAACCTGATCGAACGAGACTACAGAAAATTTTTCGTAATTTACAGACTAAGCTAAATTAAAATATTTTTATTTTCTAAAAAAAATTTCTCAACTATAATTAATAAACATTTTCTATACGTGCAATTATATTATCACCAATCTTGTATTCCAATGGGTAAACATGAAAAGTCCGGCATAACCTCTCCTTTATGTGAGGTTTGATTATACTTTGGTCTACGTGTCAACATTTGTTTTATATTTAAAGTTGTAATCTTGCTTTTAAAATGTTGTGGGGCTTCTCTTCTAAAAGTACGTTTGCTATTTGGATATTTTTCCCCTTAATAAAATATATGATATTAATTAAATTAAATTTCATTTCTGCCGGCGACTATACTTGACAAATCTTTCTTGTATTGATTTACTTTATTTCATCTTTCATTGGCTTACACATAACTTTTTCTAGGTTTTATAAGTTTAATATTGGCTTCTTCGTTGGCCTGCATCGCTTTTTGTGTCGATATTCCTTATCTCACCAAAGATGACAGAGACAGGCTTACAAGTGTTTTTTCTGAAGGATTATCTCACAAAGACATTGCTGCCGTCCACTACTCTGTTATCGGGAAGAAATTACAGAATTTACCCATTTCTAATCCTCTGGTAAATATACTTTTTATAGGGTGCAATTGAATGGGTAGTGTAATAGTTTATATTGCTACAATTGTTATCCATTTTTTATTTATATTGGTTTTGTATCACCGTTTGATTTTTATTTGTCATTCTTTTCTCTACTTATAACTTTTTCATGATTATCCTTAAACTTATTATTACTTTTTATTAATTGATTTATTTAATTCTTGCAGGAGTTATGTAAGCTTCTTCCTACTTTAGCTACAAAAGAAGCTGTAGATGTACACCACTTTCTGGCTGCTACCTGGAAAGCAATACCTTGTTCAGGAATATTGCAAGCATCATCTTCTATGTCAAAGGCATGTTCCTTGATTCTAATGTATATAAGCAATCTGGTAATTTATAGTAAAGGTCGCTGACAATAGTATCATTTTTAAATTGGATTAGGTAAAATATGATAGCCTGTCACTCTTTCCAGTTATTATTTATGTAAATTTTAAGATGATCAACTTAACCTTCTTTTGTAAACAGGAGAGTGTAATTTATATTTGATATGTTCTAATAACCTCTATAATATGTTCTAAATATCCCTTAAAATATGTTCTAATAACGTTTTATTAGAACATATTTTAGAGGATGATATAAATTGCAAAACTGAAGGTGGTGATATATCTGGCTTTCCAGGAAAATGTTAATTATTTAGATTATGGTCAGTTCTTTACCTATTAAACGTTGCATTAGGAAAGAAAATGAGGATCAGTTCATTTTTATGGGAACAGACAACCTTGCATGGTGGAGCAAACCTTGAGCCAAAGTTTGATGTGATTTGTCAATCATTATTGAAGGTTTTAGCATACAACCTTTTCAGCTTATTATATCCTTGAAGATCTAATTTTTAATTAGAAGTTAATCATAATCTTAGGTGTTATATAC
Source organism: Oncopeltus fasciatus (assembly GCA_000696205.2). Classification (NCBI taxonomy): domain Eukaryota; kingdom Metazoa; phylum Arthropoda; class Insecta; order Hemiptera; family Lygaeidae; genus Oncopeltus; species Oncopeltus fasciatus. The sequence continues at coordinate 219,890 of KZ807966.1, forward strand.
TCTTAAGTCAATGTAGAATAATGATACATTGATTGTTTTTATACTCTTATATTTACATGTAAACCAGTTCATTACTACATTAGAGTAACCAAAATTATTGTATGTGTCTATATGGTTGTTTTCTAAATTGACTAAACGAATTTAAGCTTTTTTCTCTCTTAAAAAATTATGGAACATACTGGATATAGTTTATATATGACTACTGATACTGGTGACTAAAGTTTTATTCAAGTTATTGTTATGGATTTAAAAAGGGGAATATTTACTTATATTTGTTTAATTAATTTGAAACTGGCTAAATTTGGTAGTAAAATGTTTTTTGTTTTATTAAATTGGTAGAATTTTAGGTTTAGATAATGAATGTTTTCTTATAGGATTTTCTCATTTTATTTATTTATTTTTGTACTGACACTGGTAGTAGTTGCACTAAAGAAATTGATTTATAAAGAATTATCAAAAATTTGACTATTTTATTTTCAACTAGTTAATCATATAGAAATTTAAAAGAAAAATAAAGCACTGAAGGAAATCCTAAATGTTCATGAGATTGGTTCTAATTCTCAAATATTTACTTTATTATGAGTTTTTTCTTTCTTTTTTTTATGTGTATTAGGTTCAGAAAATTTTTTGGAACTAATAATAAAAAATACATTAAGGGTGTTTCTTAATTTTTCTATAACCTCCCCTCTCCCCTTCTGATTTTAGTTAAAAATTAATTTATTCATTGGTTTAAAAAACTAAGACAAAATGCCAACTTAGATTCCTATATTTTTAAAATAGAAGTCCACACCTAGCCCTCAAAGTAACATTCTTAAGTTCGGCAGAATTTAAATCACACCTAATAAGTTTTGTATTTTTTTTTTTTTTTCATAACTCTTAGCAGTAGCAAATATGAATTTTCTTTTTTGACTCTCTTCAATATTTCTCTATCTTGATATATTTTGGCCAATTACAAACTCCATTCCTTTATTAAATTCAAGTAATTATGCAATTGTGATTGTTCATGAAACACATTTGCTGAATTATTTAACTAATGTAAATAAATTTTTCATTTTATGAACAACTTCCTGAACACATCTTAATTGTAGTAGATTTTCATTTGCTTAATGTGCTTTGGAACTGTGATAGCCTATTAGAGGAAAAATTTGAACATACATAAACCTAATTAATTATTTGTCATAAAATTTATAATTAAATTACAAACCTAAAATATATTGCAAACAATCTTGTTTTGTTTTTAAAATCTTGATATTAGTTTATATAATTTTTTTGTAACTGCTTCTAAAATTTTTCATGAAGAAACTATAATTTGTCAATTAATTTACCTACCTATATTCTCTATTTGGAAATAAAACTAATGCCACTTTATTTGTTTGTAATGAAAACATATCAAAATTATTTATTGTTATTAATAACTTCCATTTCTCAGTTATTAAAAAATTACTGCAACTGAAATGATAAAAAATAATATACTGGTATAAAGAGTTGAATATTAGATAATGGAACTGGATCTGGAGTAGATAAGTTGATAATTGTTTTTAGTGTTAATATGTTTACATTAATTATTGGCAAAGCTTTACTCTTTGTCTATCTATTATTTGTGGTAGTAGAGCTGTGCTAGATGTGAAAGAAATATATCTACCTCTGGAAACATGCAACCTGCAACAACAAAGAAAACAAAAAAAAAAAAAGGCATTGAATTAATTAAAATTATATATCGTATGTACTTCATACTGCTTAAGTGGGATTATTATAATGTAGTAAAATTATATGCATTTTCATAACTAAATATAAAAACATACTTACTTAAAAACACTGGTTATCTGGAACATATAATTTTCTAACGTCTGCAGATAATATAAACCCTTACCAAAATTGGTAAAGCAACTTCATTTAACAACTCATAAATAAATATGCAAATACTGGCTGCATACGAATATATAGAAATAAACTGTTCCATATTTAAAGCTGGATAGTTACGGATATTATATTAGATAATGAATGTTTATAAAATTATTGTGATTTTTAGAATAATCATATTATAATATATATTTTAAAGATCTACAGTTTTATGAAACATACACTCTCACATACAAAACTAGGCTATTCATATCACTTATTTGAAGACTTCATTAAGAGCAATAATATTACCATTATCATAATTGATATATGAGGCAGAAAACTTGTTTATTGTTATTCTTATGGCACTAATTGTGGGGACTTGAACAATAGTGTCCAGTTTATTTCATCCATTATGCACTTAGATTAACAAATATCTATATTTCCAGGCAGATTTAGTGTAGGGTTTACCTATGCTCCATTCTGATAATTGATAATAATATATTAATTTTCAGATCTGCTTTATAGTTTCTAAGAGAATTTTCAACTTTTTATACCAGATATTACATTTTATAATTTAAATAGCCATAATTTTTAGATATGTGACCTGTAATTTCAGTGACTTTCTATGAATAATTATGATGTATTTTCAACTAAATGGATAAATTGACATAGTTATGTTTTCAAAGATAAAATATAGATCGGCAAATTAAACAGTTTCTTAATGAAATATTTCAAGAGTTATTCAATTTTCTCATATCTCATTTCCCCCAAATTTGAGCTGCTTAGGCCATATTGATCAGCTTTTATATTTTTAAACAGTTTCACTTACAATAGTTTGTTTTTGTAAAGGCTACATCATTATTACTAATAATTGAAAGCTTCTGTTGATTTAAATGTGTTAGTGAAGAAGACTGATTAAAGGGTAGTAGGATCTTTCTTTTCTAGGATCATTGTACCATTGAAGACAGTTTTTCAAAAATCATGCCCAAGTTATATTTGAACAGCTTTATGTCCTTGTTGGATTCTACTAAAAGATAATTAAAAAAATAAAAGTGAAATGTATTTGTATTAATTATTACCTGCCCTGATTAAGGATAATTCTTTTTGGCAATTGTATTTTAATACTTTATGTTTTATAAGCTTCACTATATTTTAAATGTGTTTACCTTAGTTTGCTACTGTTGTTTATTTTTTTTTTTTTTTTTTTTTTATAGTATTTTGCAAACATACTTGAAAAAGAAAGCAGTACAGCTAGTGATTTATACTACAGTGTGCTGGGTTTAAAGGCTCTCGGCCAGCAAATTAATCAACGCGCCAAAATTGCTAAGACTCTTCAGGCTGCTTTGAAGAAGGATGACTCTATCTCAAGGTTTATTAACGTATAAATTTCATATGTATTTTATTATGTTCTAATAACTAAATGAAAAAAGGAAAGGACTTCAAAATTAAATAGATTTTGGTATCAGTGTTTTATATTAGTATTCTGATATTAAATCTTACTATCATAATATTGATTTTGTTAAAAGTGATGTATAATATTTATACTGACTTTTAAAGATTTTTTTTTTTTTTTTTGTTTTTTAAGTGAATATCAAATGTTATCATTCTCATAATAGATGTTTTGGAAAAAATTGCTTTACTTTTAATTATATCTATAGTACTGCATTTAAAAGCGTTGTCAACAAAAATTGATCTCTTTCTTCCTATATATTCTTCCAATTTGTGTCTTCAACTTAATATGATGAAATTTAAATTTAAATTTCTTCCTTTAGAAGAAAATTGAATTAAGTAACTAGTGCATATTGACAGCTTTATATAGAAGCAAAAAAAAACAAAAAACTTCATATATTTATTTTTATATAATAAACATATGAAAAGAATATGTTTTGAACTTTTAGTTTTAAAAAAAAATTATTTTTCAGTTTGGCTTATGGCCTTCATGTAGCAGCTGAACTTGGAGCTACTGATGGGGGATTTATGTTTGATAGAATTGAAGATATAATTGTTCAAGCTGATGAAGTTGATGGAAAATATCTACAATTTGAGGGAGGATTAAGTATAACTGGTAATTCATTAATTTTTTTTCTCTCGAGAAAATCAATTCTGACATTGATTTTTGAGTTCTAAAAAGCTATTCATCAAACTTTGTTCTTCAGGAAAGCAAAAAAATAATTAAAAATTATAAATATTTAACAAAGAATAAAAAACTCTTCTTGAAAAAAATTAATTATACATAAAATTAATGAAGCACGAACAAAAAATGTATTCTAAAGATTTTTAGTTTCAGCTGGCTCTAAAAACTTCATGAAATTTAACTAATCTTGGTAAACTTTTACATATAAACTTTTACTTAATGAGTCTTAATATAAAGTTAATATTTGGAGGACTTATTTGAAGAAGCTAAAAACAGGGTCCAATACATTAAAAATTGAATGTGAAATAGTTCGAATCAATGAATCAATTAAAAACTGATAAAAATGCAGTTTTGTAACATTTGTATTCTATAGCAAATAAATGCGCAGTAAGGAAGATATTTAAGAATATAAATTTTAGTGCAGTGCAGGCAGCCCTCTTTTTTAAAAATATAGAAATCAAATTAGGTTTTTATGCTTTCTTATGTAAATCCTTCAAGTAATTAATTTTTGTTTGAAATTGGATTAAGTTAAGGGGAGGGGGGGGGGGTTAAAGGAAGACCAAAATTTATAATTACTTAAGCTTGGTTATTGGAGTTTTGAAAAAGTTAATAGACTACAAAATATATCTTTTTAATTTTTATATTCTTTATAAATATTGGGAAGTTTTATTATAGTTTAGTTATATTATTAGTGAAACATTTTTACATAAAATGCTCTTTAAGGAAGATTTAGAAATTAGGTTCCCTCTCTCTTCCTTCCTGGCCAGTCTAGTGCAAACCTTAGTGGTGATAACTATTAAGCTTATTATTCCCTCTGGCTTGTAAATTAAACTTCTTTATTTACTATTCTTTATGTCCATCTTCAATAAAATCTGCTTAGCTTACATAGATCCTGAAAGGCAAACTTCTGGAATCTGGTATGATCAGGGAAAATATAAAAAATGAACAATCTTCAAAGCTTCATTTCTTTATAATTCACTTGAAAGGAGTCACATCAGAGGTCTACTATATTTTAGCTCATTAAAATTATTAATTCAGGTATAGTTATTTTTTAAGACATTGCCTATTAAAATAAATATTTTTAAAATAACTAATTTGGATTTCACCCTAAAAATCTGGTATTCATGCAGCAAAGGTTTAAAATTATGCCTCTCAATAACCACTTTTTTTTTCCTCTTCTAATCTGACAGTTTCTTGACTTGCAAGAAAACCCATGTTTAAAGGGGATATTGGTGTTATAGGTTGGTATGAGCTTTTCAGCTTTAAACCTTCATCAGATGCCATTATAATTTTATGTTATAAATATTGTAGACAGTTTTGGTGTATTGTTAATTTCTTTAAATGAATATATTAAAAACTAAAGCATTTACACCCAATAACACTTACATGTATCCTGTTATGTCAAGTCATGATAATTAAATTAAATTAAAATAGTTTTAATACAACAGGATAGTTCAAAAGTTAAAATGTTTTTTAAGTGAATGTCAGATTTGCTTGGTTATCTCTTTATCCAAACACAGGATTTTTTTATAACATATATTACTACTTCTCCCTCTCTATGATATAGGGCTGTACTGTTGTGGTATCCATACAATCTCCCCTGACCTCATTCTAAGGACTGGTAATCCTTGAACAGCTGATCCTAATATGAGGATAGGTGGGTTGTGGACTGTCCGATCCGATTTACGTTTTCCTTCCCTAGTTGCTGCAGCCTAGATCTTCACTCCCTCCTAGCAGGTGTCACTGCTGCTTGGTATCGCCATTTCCTCTTCTTGGTTCCAGAGAGGTCTCTACAGGCGGCTCAACTTCCCGTATGAGTACCTCCTGGGTACCGCTGTAGTTTTGCTAGGTTGAAAGGCATTTTCTTCTCTTCTATAGGCACGAGAAACTTTCTGTTGCGTCCTATCCTCTGTCTTTCACCTTCTAATTGTATCCATTATGTCTTGGTTGACCTGAATTATTGATGATTGTTTCAATGGATTTATGATCTTTAATACATACTCTCTCTCCAACATGAAGTTCCCTCAACTGCCTGACTCTTTGGTGATTGTCAAAATTCCTCTTGTAGGACATCTTGTTATGTCAAGTTTATATAAATTAGAGTAGTCTTCCTTCTAAACAAGCACCTGTTCCAATGAGTTAGCACCATGTCTCTGAGACATCTGTTCATCATGAGATGTGCCGGACTCTTGTTCAAACCTAGAATTGTCGGGGATTTGGTATGCAAGGAGAGTGAAATATTGATCTTGGTTCTTAATTAATAAGCACTTGGTTGTTTTTACAGCTGCTTAAACTGCTTTACTGGACTGCTGATCACGATTTCAAAACTGTATTCTTGTGTAAATAATCCAAATTGTTAAGAGTCACACTGTTTTCTGGTGTCAAGACTATAGTCTACCCAGAATGCCATACTGACTGAAAAATCTCTAATCTATATATCAAAAACAACTTGTCAAATTAAACCTTCTGCTTTTCGCATAGGTCATTTTTTTCTTCAATCGGTGAGGTATCTCTCAACAAATAAATCGCCACTGCCATTCGTTTTCCAGGAAGTCTTTGTGGTCTATGATTCTTATCTAACAAGTGCTTAATTTTCATTAACTGAAAAGCTTGTGATCTGTTTTGATCAAATTATGCTTGCCCAAGATGAATTCTTCTAATCGATTGCTCACCCAGGTGATTGCTAAGGCTTCACACTTGATATTTGTATAATTATTTTTGGCTCCTGTGAGAGGTCGCGAACAGAAGTATACCAGCTTGGGTGACTCATTATGATCAGACCTCTGGAATAGAACTGCCCCAAGACCATTAGTGGAAAAATCACCGTATAAGGTAGTTTTCTAGCTAAGTTTCTTTGTTTGGGTTGTAAATAGATAATAATTGATCACCAAGAAGCAGTTCTTTCAATTCTTCAAAAGCTTTTTGCTGAGTTGGTCCCCATAAAAACTTTTTATATTCTTTAGTTAATTAAAATAGGGGCATTATTTCATGACTGTTAGATATGACTTAAGAAGAAAGAGAATCATATCCTTTCAATTCTTTAACATTGCATGGTGGTTTCAAAGCCAACCAATGCTTTTACTTTACCAATTTTTAGTGCAAGGGAACAGAATAATGATTTTTTATTCTGTTCCCTTGCACTAAAAATTGTTAAAATTTATGTGGGATTAAATACCACAAAAAAGTAATATTTTTAAAATTAAAATTTAAAAGTAAATAACAAGAGTCATTTAAACAGCTTGACAATGTCAGCTCCACCGAACATAAGACGATGTATTTGTCTGCCTTGGAGGTTAGACTCTCGACACTAGTGCGGTGAATTTAATAACTTATGAGACTTGTCTCGGTCTCGTAAATGGAAAATGCACTGTCCCGGATAGCAGTAGATCCAGGTTCGTGTCCTGGCTGGGACAGTTAGATTTTTTATTCTGTTCCCTTGTACTAAAAATTGTTAAAGTTTACTTGGGATTAAATACCACAAAAAAAAAAATATTTATAAAATTCAAACTTTACTTTACCTTCATTGGGCTTGATTCCTTTAGCGAAATGAGTATTATTTTATTTTGGTTGAAAATACATTTTTCTTTATTCAAGATCTCACTGTTTTCGAATTAAAGAAATGTTTCATTCGAACCTGGGTCTATCATAAATACAATCGGTTTACCATTTACTTGAAGAGATATATTCCATACTCTTCTTCAGATGCCGATTTGAATTCTCCTAGGAACTGTGCCTCAAGCTTCGAACTAGCGTCAACCTCTTGAGTGATATTATATGAATCTTATTATTATTCATCTGGTCCTAACATTCAGTAGCAAAACATACCTTTTTGTCGCAAGAATGACAATTAGCATTGACTGCCAGGTATTCCTGGCCTGGGTTACTTAATAACTGCACCTGGAACATAATAATTTATGTGCCCCAGATTTATTAATCACCTTAGGTTTTGACACTGTGTGTGTGTATGTGAGCATGCATATGTGTGTGTATGCATGAGTGTTCATGTGCTTGTGTGTGTGTATGTCTGTCTGTCTGTAAATATGTATATATACATATATATAAGTATAATTTCCTATTTGCTTTCAGCCTTAGTTGTCACTGGTGCTTATAATCTTGCCAGTGTGGTGAATAAACCTCCTCCCATATCTGCAGATCAGGCTGTTAAATTTGGGAATTATTTCATTTCTCGCAAATCTGTTCAAAGTCCAAAAGGAGCTCTGTTTCTTCTTAATGTTCTCAAGCTACTTACAGCCAACAAGGTATAATTTATGGTTTAATCGTCATTTATATATAAGATATATATATATATATTTAAAATAATTTAAA